>VZSF01010941.1:319-15833 GCA_013398295.1 Chionis minor
CCCCAAGCGCGGCCAGACCTGCGTGGTGCATTACACGGGTGAGTGGGGCCCGCAGGGCGGGGCTGCCCCGCCGCCACCGGGAGAGGGTCCCCTCGGCCCGGCCACCGAGGGACGCCATGGGGGAACGGGGATCTGCCGTCCCCTCCCCTTCCCCCGGGCCCCGCACCGGCAGCCTGCGGGGGACCCCGCTCCCGGCCCGGCTGGGCCGCGGCGCTCGCCGGGGGCAACCGGGGGGGTCCGGCCCGCCCTGAGGGGGGGGGGGGTTTTACCGGAGGTGGGGGGGGAGCTGTGCTGGGCCCCGGCGGGGAGGGGGGGTCCTGGCTGTGCCCCGAGGCCGTGGGGAGGCCCCGGTGGTCCCCGTGGACCCGTCTATGGGGGGGCTTGGCCACCCGCCTCCAGCTCTTTTTTTTGGGGGGGTGCACCGGGAAACGGCCCGGGGGGGCAGGTAAGGCACCCCCTCCCCGCGGCCAGTGGCCGGTTGGTCCCTGGGGGTCCTAGGGCAGCGCAGAGCCCCCACGCTGGGTGCTCCCGTGGGACACCGCCATCTCCCCGGGTGGTGACGAGCCACCCACCCGCCCCCCTCCCCTGGGAGTTTCGGGGTTTGCTGTGTCGGAGCGGGGTCCCTGCACCCCCAGCGCCGTCCCTGCTGCCCCAGCCCCTTTTCCCTCGTGGGGGTGACACCCGTGGGGCAGACCCAGCCCCACAGCCCATCCCCGAGCTGTTCTTAGGGCTGGGCAGTGTGGGCCACTGGTCTCACAGAGGGGGTGACCCCACTGCGGGTAACGCAGGGCGCTTTTTGGGGGTTCAGGTGTAGTATTTCGATGAGGAGCTGCCCTGACAGCTGGGGAGGGTCGTACTCCGCAGGGTCTCTTCCAGCAGCCTTCTGCGAGCTTGGGGGGGGGGGGGGGGGAAAAAAACGGCGCAGAGNAAACAAACCAACCTTGAAACCCTCAAAAATGCTTTGGGGGGTCACCCTGGGGGTCTTCTCTCCCCCTCAGCCGCCCTTCGAACGGCTCTGGCTCATCGGGGTAAAAAGGAGCCGACCCATTTTTGGCTGTTTCTGCTAATAACTGAGTCCCCTTCCCGCCCCAGCGCTTTCCACCCTCCCCTTGCCCATGGCGGGGGGCTGAGGGTGCCTCTCTCTGCGGAGCGGGGCCCGGGCAGCCCTGCCTGCCGGGAGGGCTCGGCGGGTGTCCAGCCTATCTGCTTCTTCTCCATCTCGCCCCCACCCCGGTTCGTCCCGTTCCCTTGTCAGGAGGGAGAGGAAGCAGCTTGGTCTCCCCTGGCCGCCCCATTTCCTCCGGTGGAAGAACAAAGGGAGGCTGGCAGGCAGTCAAGTGGCTCCCGGTGGGCCAGCCCTGCCGCCTGCCAGCCCTCCCGGCACCCGTTCTCCTCTCCCGCAGCGCTGCCGGAGCTCTGCTGCTCTTCCCCAGCTCCGAGCCCCAACCCCGGGCAGAGCTGCTTGTGGGTCACTGGCTTCCCATCCTGTCCCCCCCCCCAACCTGGTCCTGGCGCTTCGGGCAAAGTGCTGCGTGGTGACTTGCTCCTGACGGACCCTCCCCAGCAGCACTCATCCGCTGCACGTGGGAGCGGTTCTCTAATTTCCCTTTTTTTTTTTTTTTTCCCCCGCCCCCCTTCCCCCTATTATTATTGTCTCCTTTTGGCCTCTATTCCCCCAGTTCCCTCTGCAGGCAGCTTCTGCCCCCCCTGCCCCCCCCGCCCAGTCTCGGCACGCAGCAGAAATCAAACACCTTTGGGCTCTGATGCCACTTTTGTTGCTGAATGCTGTCCCTGCGAGAGGCCAGAGCGGGGCTTGGCTCTCGGGGAAACCTTAGAAACCTTTGATTCCCCGGCCCCGTTATGGTTCTTGCTGAACCCGGAGCAGCATCGGGGATGGTGGCAGAGCACGGCGCGGGAGATGCCGTGCTCCAAGGTGCCTTCCGGAGCCCCACGTCAGCTCCGTCCCCAGCTGCCCTTTGCTCCTGTGTGGAAACCTGCCAGCACAGGGGAGATCCAGCCCATGGTGCACCATGATGGGCTGCAGCTATTCAGCTCTTGTTCCACTGGGTTGTGGGTGTGCAGTGACTATCTTAAAAAACATTTTGGGAAACAAACCCAAGGGTGAGGGAGCGTGGGGAGCTGGCTTGGTTGGCCATCCGGCTTCTGCCGGGGCCCAAACCCCTGTTCCATGTGGCTCAGCCCCACCGAGAGCAGCCGTTGAATCCCAGGGGCGAGGGATGGACAGACAGATGGCCCCGGTGCGGGAGGGCTGCACTGGGGAAGAAGATGGCGATCTGAGCATCCTCCAGGCCCCTGCTCCGGAGATGCTGGTCGCTTGTGCTGGGGTTGCAGAGGTGGAAGTGTGTGGAGGGAGACGGGGGAATTGGACCCTTTCCCCCTCCTTCAGTCCCAGGTCCCTGCTCTTTGCGGGAGGTCGTGCCTGCTGCTGGAGAGCTCGCGCAGTGGGGCGTCCGAAACAGCCTTTGATGTGAAATCTGCTACAAAGGGCTGTTAGAGAAACTAAATCAAGGATAAAGTTGCCTGATGTGTTCTGGACTGCTGGCAGCAACTGGCGTGTGGCAGGAAGGACACGTAGAAGTGAGTAGATGGGAGCCAGGGGTTGTGGGTTGGGGGCCAGCAGCCCTGACCCGCCCTGGGTCTGGCTGCTGGGGTGGGAGCCAGGGCAGAGCAGGATGCTGTACTGGTGCAGCTGGGGCTCCTATGGTGTCCCAGAGCCCTGCTGGAGCTGGGTATCGTGTGCCCTGGGAGTGGGCTGGGGGGTGAAGAGGGCTGGTGCGAGGAGGAGCCGCTGTCTGAGTGCGCGGGGAGACTGTGGCCACCCTGCCGTGCTTCTGGAGGAGAAATGGGGGCCTGTGGCTCTGCTGGGGAGCACCAGGACAGGAGCAAGTCTGACTTGCTGAAAGGCCATTGCCTTTTCCAAGCAGCAAAGTGGACCTGGCTTGTTGTGTCCGAGAGGGAGGTGGGCTCAGAGTAGAGGGTTGGAAGCTCTGGGAGGAACACTCAAGAAAACTGGCTTTCTCTGGCAGGATAGCGCAGAGGGGACCACCGTCGTGCCCCAGGACCCGTGCGTTGTCGCGCAGGCTGGACCCGGCCTCGGCTGCCGGCTCTTTCTGTTGTCTGCACGGCGGTGCTCTCCCTGCTGCGTATGGGTGCTGCCACGCTCGGGCAGCAGCAGCGAGCGCTCTGCGGTTGCGAGACATTTCCTACTGAGGCGTGCGACTGCTGGTGGGTGCGTTCGGGGAGCTCAGAGCCGCCTTCTGAAGCACCCCATCCCCTGCCACGCTGGGGTCCTCTCTCCTGCCAGGCCACAGGGAATGGTGGGCAGAGCTTTCTCCTGCATCCAGCTCTGGGTGGTGATGGGGGTGGACTGGGTGAATGGAAGTGCTGGTGCAGGCAGCTCGGGCCCCTGGGATTTGAAGCATCTGGCAGAGGTTGCTGGTGGAGGCAGGATTTAACCTCAGCTGGGCAGCCCCGTCCTGACACAGGGGGCTGGAGTATGCCCTGGTCACTGCCTGGGTATCCCAGGGCTTTTCCCATCCTGTCCCTTCCTCCAGCTGGAGCAGAGGTGCCTGCCCCAGTGCTCCAGTCTCTCCCTGCCTCTCCTCAGGAAGCTGGCACTGCACAGGAGCCCCTGGGCAATGGCCGGGCCAGGATCGGCACGTCAGGCCAGCAGGGATGGAGGGGGTGTGGGTGAGGCTCCATGCCCCACCGGCAAAACCCGAACCTGCAGGTTTATCTCGGGGGCTGCCTCTGCCTGCCTGCTCCAGCGCCTCTGCCCGCCCAGGGGGGACCGGAGCCAAATTGCACGTTGCAGCCGGCGTCTCCCGGCTGCCGCCTGCCAAGTGTGGCAGAGACCTGGCAGGGCTGCACTGCCTGCCCCTCCAGAGCTGCCGCTGCTCCAGAGTCCCCCAGTTCCATCCCACAACTGGTGCACCCCTGGCTGCAGGGCTCCGTACTCTTCCTCGCTCTCATTCCTGCCAAGACCCCCCCTGCCAGTGTCTGTATCACCCAGCTAAGACCTCCAGGGGAGTCAAATCTTTCACTCAGGGTGGGAGATGGGGCGGGTGGGTCTCCATAACCCACCTCCGTGGGCTCTGCCCTCCTTGCGGGGCTAGTGTTGGTGGTGGGCAAGGGACCCTGCCAGTGGCTATGGCAGCCAGGATGGGCCAGGGGGCAGGCTGCTGCTCCTGGGGCTCTGGCAGGGCGACTGCTTTTGCCAGGGGATGCTTTGCCTCTATAATGGCTTTAAGATCTCGTTATCTTCTTGCTCAGGGGTGGCAGGGATGAGGAAATGGTTGCTCATACTTGTCCAGGGCTGGAGAAATCTCCTGGGAGCCTCATGGGCAGAGGAAGTGCCTGAGATGAGGATGCTGTCTGTGAAGCATCGGAGCCTCTTTGTTTTCCTCACTGGCATGATGGGGGGAGTGTGGCAGCCCCACGCTGGGGAGCAGGGACAAGCGCCTCTGTGCGACCTTTGTCATCCTGGGCTGGCGAAAGCCCAAGTGATCAATCCCCCAGGGCTGCTGCAACCAGCTAAGTCCATTAATCCCTCTCTCCTGCCACTGGGGTGTTACTGGCTCCAAAATGATTCCTGAGGCTGGATTCGAACAGGGGAGCTTGGTGGTGGGGGCAGGCAGTGCCGTCCGCTCCGGCACGAAGTCTGCAGCGTCTCCTGTGCCACTGCCGGTGCTGTTACATTCCCCTGGCTGGGGCATTAAATGGGATGCCCTTCTGGAGGCAGCAGGTGCCCTGCAGGCATCCCGCAGGTCCCTGTTTGCTGTGACAAGTGGGAGTATTTGCGCTGCATGGTCGCCAGGGTGCCAGGGGAGAAAGGCGCCATGTCACCTCCGTCCTTCTGCAGCCACCCCAGCTTGTTGCGATGCCTGAGGGCTCAGAGCTGAGCTCAGGGTCAGCTCGTGTCACAGCCAAGCGGCGCTGCCTGTGCCAGCCGACATGGCCTGCCCTGTGTTCCTGCTGCCAGCGTCCCCGCCGGGCGGGAGGAAGGCCAGCGGACGGGAGCGGGGAGTGGTGCCAGACAGAACTGGAAGCAGGTTCAGCGACAAGCGGTTTATCCTGGAAGGAGGAGACGAGAAAACTCCAGATTTACTATTCCAAAGTCCAGGGCTGTGGCCTGACTGGCTGCTCTGGTGCTGGTGCTCAGAGCCCTGGAGGGGGACATTTTTCGTTCTGTGAAATTAGAAGCTTAATTCCCCTCCCTGATTGAAACGTGGGGCTGTTGGTCCCCACCCCCTGCATCTTCTTGCAGCCCAGGGATTTTGGTGCTTATTGCCCCTGCAAGGGTGATGTATTTTTTCACATTGCTGTCTTTCTGTTCAGTGCCTGCCATCATGACTGCCCGAGTCTGCGTGCTGTTCACTCTGGCTGCTGTCGCGGTGTGAACTGGAGCTGAGATGCCCTGACTCATCTGTTGCACGGGTGCATTTTCTCTTGCCCGTGGGCAGCGCCCTGGTGAAGGGAAATCACTGCCCTGTGTGTTGCTGGATGAGTTTGGTTTTGCGAGACTACAGAGCTGTTTCCAGCCAAGAGGACAGGGCTTGGGCGGTGAATAAGTGAGGAACATTTGCAGGAGAGTTTATTATCGCCCTTATTGCATGGGGTGCTGGCTCTGTTAATGTGCAACCAGAGCTGCCTTATAGGAGCAACTCCACTGGCCAGCAGAGTTGCTGCTCCTATAAGGCAGCTCCAGCTCCAAGATTCCCCAAGAAGGTCAGGCAGGGAGCAAGGGAGAGGAGGAAATTCCTCCTTTGCTCATGTTGGGGAGTTATATTTAGCCCTGGGGATATCAGCTTCGCTCAGCCCTCGCCATGCAGTGTGTGCCGGGGAAACAAGGGCTGCCCTGGGCACGTGTGGCCAATGCTTGGTGCTGCCTCTCCCTGTCGTCATTCCTGGGTACAGGAGTGATTCTGCTGGAGACCAGCAGGATGCAGCTGGGCATCGGGAGGGCTGGAGGCCGGCAGCAGCTGAGATGGGGCACCTGAACCCTGACTGTTTTGGGTGCCTAAGGATGGAAGCCTGCCAACGGCGAGGAGCTGGAGGTGTGTTTACTGCTGGGATGGGAAGCGCCATGCCTGATCCTGCTGCCTGCAAAATAGCTGGCAACAGTGCTGCGAGGTGGGGAAGGTTTCCCCCACCCCTCCATCCGCTCCCCTCATCTGTCCTCGATCCCCAGCCGAAGGAGTGCTTCTCTCTGCAATCCTGCCCTGCCCCGGGGTTCCTCCTGCTGGGCTGGATGGTACACCAGAGGGTGCTGGTGGGGGGGTTTCCACTCCAGGCTGCCCGTGCAGGTGTTTCCCCAGGGGAAAGGAGGCTGAGCTGAGAAGGATCTTTGACTCAGGGCCATGTGAGCTCTCCCAGGGGTGACTGTCACCTGCTCAGGCTGCCAGGTCACAGCCTGTTTCATGCAGGTGTGCATGGCTCTGTCCCTGTGTCACCATTGTGTCTCTCTCTCTCCCCAGGTATGCTGGAGGATGGGAAGAAGTTTGATTCCTCCCGCGACAGGAACAAGCCGTTCAAGTTCGTGATGGGCAAGCAGGAGGTGATCCGTGGCTGGGAGGAAGGAGTCGCTCAGGTGCCTGGTGCTTCTCTGCCTCGCGGTGTCCCTTGCAGGGCAGCACAGAGCCATGTGCTGGGGGAGCTGCAGCGTGGGCAGAAATCACTGTGTGCTGCTCGTTCTCTATTTTGTTGTATTTTTTTTATTCCCCTGTGTTTTCCGCCCCTCCACCCCCTCGGCGCTGGGACGTGTGGGTGTGAATATCACCTTCTGCATTGCCACCTGCCAGATGGCAGGAATGGAGCAGGGCCGGGTCCCAGGAACACCTACGGCACATCAGTGACTCAGCGGTGACATTTCTCTACTGAGTCAGCTCTGAACGAACGCGGCGGGGAGTGCTCGGGCCTCCCGCTCCAAGCGGAGATGGCTCCTGGGCTGCGAAGCCCACGTGGAGGGAGGGCTGGTGGGCATGACATGGCTTCGGCTCCTGTGTGTGTGACTGCGGCCAGCTCTGTGTGCCGCTGGGGACGCAGCGGGAGGGTGCCAGTGGCTGTAAGGAATGGCCTGGCATTCCCTGTCTTCACTTGTGTGAAGGACGTGTCAAGCCCCGCTCCGTTTCTGGCCTCTGCTGCCTGCCTTTCCTCCTGACGTTCTTCCCATTCCTCCTCTATCCCCTTTGGTTTGTCCAGCCTGGGTCCTTGCTCTTGCCCAGTGTAGGGAAAGGAGTTGAGGACAGGTCTGTGTCCCTCTTGCTGTCACTCGCACTGTGTTTGTGCGCATCTCCTGACATCCCTGTGTTTCTTTCCCTGCCCCCAGATGAGCGTTGGTCAGCGGGCAAAGATGACCATCTCCCCAGATTACGCCTATGGCTCTACTGGCCACCCAGGGATCATCCCACCAAACGCCACTCTAATTTTTGACGTGGAGCTCATGAAATTGGAATGACCTACCCCAGCACCCTGTCCTCAGGTAAGGAGGGGCAGCTGATGCCGGGGGTTTTGTGGCTTGGGGATGACTCGAGGTCCCCATCTTTTGCCCTGGGCTGGTGTGGAGATGTGGGATGGAGGTGATGGCAGTGGTGGGGTATGAGAAGGAGGGGGCAGGTTTCTGGCTCTGGGTAGAAGTTGCTCTGGGGAAGCTGGTGAGCTGGGGATCACTGCAGTGGTACGAGCAGAGTTCCCAGCCTGGCAGAGTGGATTCCTGCCATGGAGGTGTTGCCGTGCCGGCTGACCGTGCCTCGGGTTCCTCGCATTGTGTTGCCGCACTGCGGGGCTCGGCTGCCTGCCTGCTCCTGCTTTTCTTGCTGCTGGCGTGTGGCTCTGACAGTGCGGGCATGGTGGGGCTGGGCTTGGGAGCATGTGGGTCCTGCGGTGTGGGCAGGATGGGGCTGTCCTCCTCCTCCGTTATCGGGGCTTGACTTCTGCTATGAGCAAACCCTGTGGTTTGCGATGAGACCATTGTTTCATGAGTGCGCTTTCTCCTCGGCCGTGTTTCCTCCGCAGGCGGGCGGGCGGCTTTGTCACCCTGCCTCTCCTCTCTCCCAGCAGGTTTGGCACATGGAGGAATCCAGAATCTCAGCTTCAAGAAGAGTGCACATGACTTTGTACGGAGCTTTTCCTGATAGTCCACTACACTCATTGTATAACCTTACACCTTGATTGAATGCCTTTGGTCACTAAGCTTTGCGTCTGACTCTTCCTCCTCGTATCGTGTTTTTATGTCTTTTTAAACTATACGCCGTAAACCTCAACTCTTTTTGGGTCAAGTTCTTAATCTTATTTTTGTTCCAGGTGTAGATTACGTTTTACCAGTAGCACGCAGATGGGCTGACCTTAGATAGGAGTCATTTGAACAAAAGGAAACCTGTTAGTTACTGGTTTTGGTGCAGATCTCTATGGTGTTTTCAAACCAGAAATTGCTGCTGCTGCAAAAGCCATAGCAGAGTGAGGCTGTTGAGGCTGAATGGATGTGGAGAGCAAAGTAGCACTAGGATTGTGTGTAGGTACCCTGCCTGAAACCGGGGCAGCGAGGGAGCAGCGTGTCTTTTCCCTGCTCCCCGGGGAGGGCGCAGCATCACTGCGAGCACCGTGGGTTTGCTTCACTCTGCCATCTCACGGTGGACCTTCCTTCCCCCCACCCCAGCCCGCTTTTGGATTTATGGAGATGGGTTTCCATCTGAGCTCCACCCCACCCTGAAAATTCGGTAGCTTACATTGAGCTTTCCTTAAAGGAAAAGGAGAACAGCAGACAAACGGAAGGTGCTGTCTACAGGGGAGGTGGCGGGGCTGGTGGGGAGTCAGCTCAAAGAAAATGTCCCTGTCCCCTCTCTCCCCCCTGGAAAGGAAACATCAGACCCCAGTTGTCCCTGGTCTGAGCACACCTGACCGTTCTCTCCTGACACCTGATGCTGGTCATCGCCGCTTGTCTGGTCTCATACGATGCATAGCTTCCCCCGCTGCTGTCCTATCTGCCCCCTCCCTCCGCCCTGCCTAGTGATTTGGTAAGAGAAATTGCCGCCGTTCACTTCCTTCTCCACCGCATAAAGGTATCAAGTTTTATTATTGCAATAAAAACGCTTTATGCTGGCTTTTCTCAGCCCTGTGTCTTGGAGGTTTTTCCCTCGCCTCTCTGTCGCTCAGCACAGTGGGTGCCGTGCCGGGCTCGCGGGGTGCTGTGGGTGCCGTGCCGGGCTCGCGGGGTGCTGTGGCAGCAGGAAGGGTCACCCTCGGTGTGCTGCCTTGCTTTGGTGTGAGGCTCAGGCGCTTGGGAGCACAGCGGGACGCCTGGGGCTTGCTGGGTTCTGTGGGAAGGTGATGGTGGCCAGCTGGAATTTGCATAATTAATTGCCTTACTATAACCTATTAGGCGTTGCCCTCATAGCCTCTCGCCGTTGTGGCTGTGACTCAGCCTGGACTGGGAACGTGAAGGGTGCACAGACGTGTGCTCTGAGGGTCTCCAGCTCTGGAGAAGCATATCGGTATCTATTTCAGTCTTCTGGAGGCTTGAAGTCGCAGCATGGCACATGTAGCAGCCAGCATCTGCAGGCCAGATGACCAGGGACCTGAAAAGCCTCTTGGTTTTTTGGTTGGTTTTTTTTTTTTTTGGTGCCTTTCTTAGCGATTCCCCCACCGTGCCTGGTCGGTGGGGCTTCCAGAGCCCCCTTCTCCTGGTCCATGCAGCTGCACCTCAGATGTTTGCTGGTGGTGGCTGGTAAACGTTGTGGCTCACGGTGTAGGTGCTGCCAGGGCACCACTGTGTGCCAGCACCCGGCTCCTCCACCAACGGCCTTTGCTCTGTTTGCCATGGTCGATAATGTGGCTGCAACCGATAAAGCAGCAAGTCCCAGCTCCCGAGCGGGTTTGTTGGGAGCAAAGTTTGTGTTTAACACTGGGAAGGCTGGGGAAGGCACTGGAGGGAACAGCGGCCGCGGGGCCAGAGCAGCTCTGCCGCCTGGGCTGCGTTCGGGAGCACCGATGCTTGAACAGGGTCGTGTGGGATTGGGGCTGCACTGTGCAGATATTAGCACTACCCTTAATTGCTACTCAATTAAGCAGGCCGGGGAGCTGCTGGAGCTCCAGCATCATGCTCTGCCCTTTGCTGCAACCACTTCTAGGCGGAAACTCGAGGTGAGCTCGGCTTTCTCTTCTTTCAAAGCTTTTTGCTTAATTATTAACCAGTGCCAGGCAGAGCTGTGGCTTCTGGCTGGAGATAAGCCAGGGCTGGCGTGGAACTGGGGGGGAGCCCGGTGCCCTCGGGGCCAGTGGTCGCCCCCTGCCTTGCCCTGGGCACACACAGCCCCCTACCGTGGCTCCTGCAGCACCTGCAAGTGCAGACGGGGTGCGGGTCCTCCGGGCTCTGCTTCGGTGGGGATGAGGGGTTCGGGGCAGGCACAGAATTCCTGGGAAGCATTGTTCTCTGGCCACTGTAGGATGTCTCCCTGCTCCTGGGTGTGTTTATTGGCGATCCGTCTGCGCTCGTCCCGGGCTGGCTGAGGCAGCCGGGCACCGTCGGGCTAAAAATAACACCAGTAAATAAAATGCTTCCTCCTGGCCTGGCAGGCAGGAGCGGAGGCGTAGGGAGATGGGACGTGCCCGACTGCTGCTCCATGGCGGGGCTGGCCCCGTGCCGGTGAGGTCCTGGGCTGGTGCCACCAGCTCCAGGCCCGGCTGGGTGCCCGCAGGACCCCGCTGACAGCTTTCTGGGAATACAGTGGCATCCCCGGTGCTGGCAGCGGTGTGTCACAGGTGGGTGCTGGAAGGCTGGATCCCAGGGTGACGTGGCGATGTCCCGCGATAGCGGTATGCCTGTGTCCGCCCTGTGCCCTGACTCAGGCGAGCTCTGCGCTTGCTCAGCTTTTCCACCTGCGGCGTGGGACTCCCACGGGGCGTCACACACGCCTGGCGTGTGCCCCAGAGCCAACGGTGACAGCTGGAAGGGTGCGGGATGTGGCATCCCGGTCACGGCTGCGTCAGCCCCACACGCCCGGGCAGTGAGGTGTCAGCGGGAGCCAGCCGCCCACGCGGGGCTGCTCACAGGGGGGTGCCCNCACCCTCAGTCCCCAGCCTGGGGCACCGAGCTGCGGTGGGGCCAAGCCAGCCAAGGGTACAGCCCTGTCCCTGCTCCCCCACGATGCCCAAACCCACAGAAAACCATCCCAATCCCTGCCCCCATCCCCATCCTTGCAGCGCCAGGGCGCTGCGCAGCTTTGGCTTCACCTTCCTCTTCCTCACCCTCACCTGTGCCCTACCGGGTGGGGGTGTCATCAGCTGAGGCTGCCTGGCCCCTCCCTGGGCTGGGCATGGCTATAAAAGCCCAGTGACAGGCACAGGGTGGCACAGGGAGCCGGGAGCTGTTGGCAGGTGAGTCCAGGGGTGCTGGGGTTGGGCTCTGGGGGTCTCGCCAGTCTGGGTTTGCTGCTGCAGTCTCTGGGCTGCGTGGGGGATCCTGCCCAGGTGCCACGGGGCTCGGAGCCGGGTCTGGATTTGGTCCCTAAACCCTGAGTTTTGGACGATGTGTTTCAGGGCACGCGATGCCATGGGACAGGGCTGGGTGGCACAGCCTTGCTGTGGGCATAGTATGAGGCACACTGGGGGGCAGAGGGGACTGATCGGCACAGGGGACTACGAGGAGCAGTTGGAGGGGGTGTTCCTATGGGACATCCCAATCCCGTGTCTGGGTGATGCTGGAATGGCCCCGCTGGGCAAGTGGATATGGGGAGTGGGAACACTGAGCAGTGTTCAGAGTGCCCGCGCCCAGCACTCGGCCACCTGTGTCCCAGCTGCCGGGAGGTGGTGGCGGCCCTGGTGACATGGCCCTGAGTCACGCTGGAGGCCTCAGGTGACAGCCTGTCTCTGGCACACGGAGCCAGGCACGTGAGGGATGCTCTGGGAGAGACGCCCATCCCTGAACCGCCCTGTCCCTGTCCCCAGGCACGACCACAGCAGCAGTGATGGCAACGCTCTACCCTTCCCTGGAGGACATGAAGGGCCACCAGATCTTGCAGGTCAGTGTCAGCACAGCAGCGTTATAGGGAGCGCGAGCAGACCCCAATGGGTCCTTGTGGTGTCCCACCCTCAGAGGGTCCCCAGGGCTGGGGGACACAGCCTCGAGCAAACCCCATCTCTTGGCAGGCGCAGGCAGCTGCCGGGGTGAGGACGCCCACCACGACGGTGGTGACGGAGAAGCCAAAGCTTGTCTCGGACACCGGTAACGTGGGTTGCGATTGGCTCTCCCTGTCGAGGGGCTGTCTGGGGATGGGGGAGCGATGCTCATAGGAAGAGTGGGGCTCAGCTGAGACCCCCCCCACAGCCCGGTGCATGGGTAGGGCATGGGATTTAGGGGTTTCTTTCCCCGCGTCCATCCCCTGCCATGTGCTTTGTGCCGGTCGCTGGCCCGTGGTCGCGGGGAGGGAGGCAATGGCTGTGGCTTGGGGACCCCGTGAGCTGAGGCCACTCTCGGTGTGTCCTGCAGCACCGCCCATGCTGTACCCCAACCTGGCTGAGCTGGAGAACTACATGGGGCTGGCTCTCTCCAGCGAAGAGATCCAGAAGAACCTGCTCCCGGAAAGCAGCACTGTAGGTGTCTGGGCTGGCGGCTCTCCCTTGCCCTGTGTGGGGCTCTCCCCCCCCCGCCCTGTGCCAACAGCATCGCTGCTGAGGGGGGGTCCCTCTGCGGCCACATCCTGCCCGGGGAAGGGGTGCCGCATTCCCCCGGGGGCTGATGTGCGCAGGGTCCTGTGCCCCTGCCAGCCCCGCTGACCCCCGACTCCGTCGCAGGCGCTGACCCCCACCAGACCCTCCCCGGGCCAGCTGGTCGCCCCCCTGAGCGGGAACAACGCGGGGCTGCGGAGGGCAGAGATCAAGCCGGGCGTGCGGGAGATCCACCTCTGCAAGGACGAGCGGGGCAAGACGGGGCTGCAGCTGAAAAACGTCGACCAGGTGAGGGGGCTGGGCTGGCGTGGGGCCGGGCACGGTGTGGGTTGGCACGGCACAGCATGGCGTGGTGCACCACGGCACGGGGGAGCGTGGCATGATGTTGCATGACAAGGCAGGGCACAGCATGGTACAAGCATGACAGCACAGTGCAGGGTGACGCGGTGCAGTGCATCACAGCACGCAACGTGTGGCACGGCATGCCACGGTGCAGTACAGCATGGCGTGGTGCAGCATGGCACGGCGCAATGTGGCACCTGATGGCACGGCTGCCCGGTCTCTGTGCCATCGTTTCATAGAATCATAGAATCACTTGGGTTGGAAGAGACCTTCAAGATCATTGAGTCCAACCATAAACCTATGCCAAAACCACCCCTAACCCATGTCCCTCAGCACCACGTCTACCCGGCTTTTAAATACCTCCAGGGACGGCGATTCCACCACCTCCCTGGGCAGCCTGTCCCAATGCTTGATAACCCTTTCGGTAAAGAAGTTTTTCCTAATATCCAACCTAAACCTCCCATGGCACAACTTGAGGCCATTTCCTCTTGTCCTATGGCTCGTTACTTGGGCGAAGAGATTGACCCCCACCTCGCTGTAACCTCCTTTCAGGTAGCTGTAGAGAGTGATAAGGTCTCCCCTCAACCTTCTCTTCTCCAGGCTAAACAATCCCAACTCTCTCAGCCGCTCCTCATAAGACTTATTCTCCAGACCCCTCACCATCTTCATTGCCCTTCTATGTTTCCCCCCATGTCTCCCAGGGCATCTTTGTGCAGCTGGTGAAGGCCAACTCGCCGGCGGCGTTGGTGGGGCTGCGCTTCGGTGACCAGATTCTGCAGATCGACGGCAAGAACTGCACGGGCTGGAGCAGCGACAAGGCACAGCGGGCACTGAAGAAGGCGTCCCCGGAGAAAATCATCATGGTGGTGCGGGACAGGTGAGTGGGTGGGTGGATGGGCAATACAACTGGCGGTGCCGGGGCTGAACGCGCTCTCCCCACAGGCCTTTCCAGCGCACCGTCACCGTGCACAAAGACAGCACTGGCCATGTCGGCATCGTGGTCAAGAAGGGGAAAATCGTGTCGCTGGCTAAGGACAGCTCTGCCGCCCGCAACGGCCTCCTCACCCACCACTGCATCTGCGAGGTGAACGGCCAGAACGTCATCGGCATGAAGGTAGGGGCTGTGCACAACCGGGGCTGCAGAAAGCGCCTGTGGGTGCCCAGGATCCGGCCAGGGGAGCCATATGGAGCTGCAACGGGATGGTGGGCACAGCCAGGCACCCCAGGGGACCCACCCGCTCTCTCCCGCAGGATAAGCAGCTCACGGAGGTGCTGGCAGGGGCCGGGAATGTGGTCACGCTGACTATCATCCCCACTGTGATCTACGAGCACATGGTCAAACGGTGAGACCATGGGGCCACAGTGCCCACCCCCACCCTACTGTGGCCCCATGGGGGCCCTTGAGGAACCCCCCGGGCTCCTCCCGCTGAGCGCCCATCCGTGTGCCTAGGCTCTCACCGGGGCTGGTGAAGTCGGCCATGGACCACTCTGTCCCCGACCTCTGATGTGACCACTGCTGTCCTGGGGCACCAACACCAGCATGGGGAGCCCCGACGGCCAAGCCTGCACCTGCTCCTGGAAGCTTGGAGGGGCTGCTGAAGGTACCCCCGCAGCAGCCCCAAAAGAAGTTGTTTTAGCACAAAATGCTTCATCCCTACAGAGGCTGGTGGCTGCAGGGAGGTGCGGGGGGACTGCCAGCCCGTGATGTCCCCCAGGTACCCCCAGCCCTCTCCTCCCTCTCATCAGCAGGGATGGGGCACTGGACTCCCCCCGTCCCGGGGTCCCCGTGTCCCCCTGTGTCCCCGCTCAGGCCAGCCCGCTCCGGGGCAGACGCCAAAGGCTGGCTCCAGCCAAAGCAGACACAGACCCAGCGACGTTTATTACATCCACCACAGACAGCGAGTACAGGACAGGGGAAACAAGAAAAGGGGGGTTACAGCTTTTTCAGTTCTGTATTTAAAAAATATATTATATAGATTTGTCTTTCAAATATAATCATTACATTTATTTCTTGGCAAAGCTTTGGATAGTCTAACAGACGTGTACACAGATCCACAAATACATTGCACAAGAGGCGTATATCCTAGCTCCGCTTACATCGACCGCCCCGGCTGCCTTGCCACCGTTTATCTCCCCAAATACTTCACCTGGCACCCGGTGCTGTGCCAGCGGCTGCCGCTGCCTCTGCCCCCCCCCAGCGCGGGTAGAGCTGCTGGACGGAGGGTGCGGGGAAGCAAAAGGGATGCGGGATGCAGCGTGTGCCCACACGGGGACCAGTGGATGCCGGTGTGTGGAGCATCACCGGCGCCCAGGGCGGCCCCCTGGCAGCACCCATGGGAGGTGGAGCGGGGTTGGGGGGGAAACACCGTTAGTTCAAGTCACGAAGAAGCCACAGACATTCATGGGGGCGGGAGCACCACGTGCCCGGGGAACCCCAAGTCTCGCCAGCCCCTGCTGAGCAATTGTTGCTGTCTTTGCTTTTCAACAAAAA
>VZSF01010941.1:15977-28857 GCA_013398295.1 Chionis minor
AAGTGGGGGTTCGGCTGGACTGGGGCAGGCAAAGACGCTAAGCTCTGCCTGCACCCCCCCCGCTGCCTCCCAGCAAAGGCATCCTGAAGCTCCAGCACAGGGTGGGATCACTGGCACCACCAGCATCACCGCTGCCACAAGAGCCCCCAATTCCATTCCAGGGTGGCCAGAGCCAGGGCTGGGGGTTTCCCTCCCCCACTCACCGCTGCCTCAGCCCCCCCCCTCCCCCCCCAACAACAGGGCTTCAGTCTGTACTGAACCAAAAAAAAAAGTGAATATAGTGCAAAGCAAAAGGAGGGAGGGACAGAGGCTTCCCCAGGGCCGCAGCCCAGTTCCGTCCCGGTGCCAGGAGGCATCTCCCAAGCCATGGGTGGCTTCAAGAGGGGCTGAGCAGGACCGAGCCAGGGCACCGTCCTGCCGGAGGGAGGGGGACAGGCACCAAAGGGGGTCAGCAGGCTGATCTGAGGTGCCCTGCGGGGTCCCACTGCTTCCCAAACCAGTCCAGAGCTGGTCCCTGTCGCCGGGAAGGTTCCCCCCATCCTCCCACCTACAGCTTGACTTCGCCGTCGTGGTGCAACCTGCACCTGGAGCAAGATGCGCCCCCAGGGAGTCCCGCTGTGGCCACCGGAGCCCGCTGACCTGTGGCTCCTCGCCATCGGCCACCCGTGGCAGGGCTGGCCCTGGGGAAAGGCAAGGACAACCAAAAAGCCAGTGCAATTAAGGGGGAGCCCACCCTGTGGGGGGCAGCCCCACAGCCCCCCATCCCCCCGCAGCCAGAGGCAACGTGGGGAGGTGGAGTCCATCAGGCAGGGGGGGTCGCAGCGTGACGCTCGGTGCCACGTCCCGCATCGCCGCTTGGCACCTCTCTTCCAGCAACGGTCCTTTCCCTCCTCCAGGACAAAGGAGCTGGGGTTGGGAGGGGGCAGCATGTCCCCACGCACCCACAGACCTCCCCCAGCCCCCTTCCCACCCCCCCGGGGCTGCATAACGAGCTGGAGCCGACGAAGGACCCCCGGGAGAAGGACCCCGGGAGAGCGGGGACACGTCGGGGCTTTACAATCAGCAGTCGGGTCCCTGGGGGCGGGCAAGGGGTGTCGTGGTGTGGGGGGGTCAGGGTTGGGCGCTGCCCCCGGGGCTGGCGACGGGGCGACAGCCCATCCTGCGGATGGAGTGGAGCGCCACGGTGCAGCAGCCCCGCAGCAGCGAGCTGATGTTGTAGATGGGCTGGCCCTGCCGGCGCTGCGAGCGGCACAGCCAGGCCACCGTGGGCACCGCCGGCACCACCACCGCCAGCAGATCCACGATGAAGTGGCGGCTCCAGTAGCTCTTGGAGGTGGCAGCCTCGCAGCCAGTCGCCTCCGTCGTCTCCTCCTCCGCCACGCAGGCGATGGCCACCGAGGGGCTGGCGCTGGGGGGCTGCCGCACCGCCGGGTTGCAGGGGGCACCCCCCTCGGCCCCGGCACCGCCCATTGCGGCATCGGGCTCGGCCGCCAGCAGGTCCGTGGCCGCGGTGGGGTTGGAGAGCTCGGGGCCGGGCATCACGTCTTCCATTTCGGACACCCAGGCGGAGGTGGGGCTGCCTAAGCTGCAAGCCTGGGACTTCATCACCTTCTCCAGGATGGTGTCCAGGTCGGGCTGGCAGGGCACAAAGTCCGTCTGGATGGCCCGCTCCTGCATGCAGCTGGCTTGCACCCCGGCCTCCACGCTGCCCCGCAGCCCCAGCAGCTTCTCATAGGTGCAGCTGGGGGGCAAGCGGGTGCCAGGCTCACCCCCCACCTCCAGCGGGTCCGTGTGGCCCGGAGCCTCCTCTGCCCCCACGAAGCCGCTGTCGGCCCCCTCGTCCAGCGAGATGGTCTGCGAGCCCCCCACGTTGCGGTCCCCGGCCCCCTGGTCGCTGAGCTTGGTGTAGGTGGAGCTGCGGGTGAGGGATCGGGCTGGGGACCCCCCGGCCGACTCGCCAGCCCCCTCCTCCTTCAGCGCCCCGTTCTGCGCCACCTCCATGCTGTGCAGCAGCGTCTCCAGCTTCTTGTTCTGGATGTTGATGTCCACGAAATACTTCTGGAGCCCCTTGTCCTTCTCCAGCAGGTTGTTCTTCACCGTGTCGATGACCTGCTTCAGCTGCTTGATCTCTTTGCGGGCCTCCTTCAGCGCCAGCTGGGCTTCCACGCGGTGGCACTCCTCCTCGATCCAGTCCTCCTGCATCCGTGACAGCTGTGTCTTCAGGTCCTCAATCTCAGCATCCCTGCGAGAGACAGGGAGGGCACCGCCGCAGTGCTGAGGGAGGGGGGTGTATGGGGCCAGCCCTGTCCTCACGTGCCTGGCACTGACCTGGAGCCAAATCACCCAGTAACACTCGCGGCTGGGACCCAGGGATGGACCCAGGGGCTCGGGGACCCTCGGGAGGGATGCTCAGCCCCCTCCCAGAGGGGATGCAGAGTCCAGGGCTCCCAAGGGCTGCGTGGGGACTGGCAGGTGCCCTGGGCGGGCGCGTGGCAGCTGGCACGCCGGCGAGGACATGCCTAAGCCCGAGAGGAGCAGATGGGGATTAGCCACTCTGTGACGCTGAAATTCAGAAAAAACGTGGCAGAGACTTAACTGGGGCTGCAGGGGAGAGCGCAACCCCCGCAGGTGGGACGTACAGGCTCCGCAGACCCCGAGTCCGCGGCTGCCTGGTTGGATGGGCAGCCATGCTAGATGCCCACGTGCCTGCAATGCCGCTGCAAAGCCGTGAACATGATGCCTGGACACAAGTCCCAGGAGAAGATGCAGCGCTGGGAACAGAGAGCCCCCAGAAGGACCAAGGCCCGTACAGGTGCTGCGGGGGGCAATTGTGGGTGCTGGGACCCTTCCCGTCAGTTCCCGTGCCGGGGGTCTGTGCCCACTGCTCCCGTGCTCACCTGTCCTGCAGCCGCTCCTGCGTGTCCTTCAGGCGAGCTTTCAGGTGCCTGATGCAGACCTCCTTCTGCTGCAGGGGTGTCAGATACTGCTCCGGCGTCGGTGGCTTTATCCCATGGTTGTCGCTGCAGAGGTTGTACTTGGCCGAGCGCCTGCGGGGACACGGATGTCACCCACCCGCTGGTGCTGGCACGGGCTCGGCGGAGGGGCCTCAAGGGTGACACCTCTCAGGGCACAGGGGGGTGCAGCCCCACAGTGTACCCCAAAGGAGCCGCGCGGGCAGGAGGGGCAGGGTGGGTGTCGAAGCGTGCTGTGCCGCTGGCAGGAGCGTGGGTGCAGCTCCTGAACGCGACTGAGCCCTCCACAGAGCTGCAGGCTTTGCTGGGGCAGCAGGAGCAGGTAGCACCGAGGTCTCTGCATGCCCAGAGCGAGCTTTCCAGGGAATGACAGTGGTGGATGGAGAACCCAAGGGTGGGATCAGCTCCATCAGAGATGGCATGGGAAGATGGGTAATGGGAGGGTTCAGGACAGAACAGACCTGGAGCTGGCGGTTGTCCTGCCCTTGGACAGCAAGCTGGGGCACCCAAAATCTGCTCCAGGCTGGGACAGTGGCACATCCAGACCTTCCTCGTGCCATCACCAGGGCTACGAGGTGATGTCTCCGGCTCAAAGCCCAGGGCAGCATGGAGAGCAGGAGCTGGCCAGGGACAGGGCTGCACGTCAGGGCTGGGAGAGCAGGAGATGCTCCTGCATTGCAGCAGGGGGTCCCAAACCCCCCGTGAGCCGCAGCAGGGTAGTGGGTGCTCTGCACGTGGCAGCAGGGCAGCCCCGAACCCCTGTGCATGGTGGCAGGCAGCCCAGCAGCCTTTGGCCAGGGACACAAGCATGGCCTTAGGAGCAGCCAGGCAGGACCGTGGCTTTGCAACACACCATGGCAGCAGGACGGCAACCCGCTCCCTGCCGCGGTGTGCACGGGCTCTGTTCCCAGGTTACCCTCGGGACCGTCATTATCCTCCCAGATTTGATGCCACCTCTGGCAGCTGGAAGGCGTTTGGGGACAAGCAGGAGGAGCTCAGCCCAGGGATGGCCCAAAATGCCATCACAGGGCTGGGGCTGGTGCCTGTCCCGCAGCTCACTGCCCGGCTGTTTATGCCCCGAGCGCACTGGGAGCTCCCTGCGGAAAAGCCAGGCTGCCACCCGCTCTCGCCAGACCTCACTGGGCAGCACGAGGGGATGGAACTGAAGCTCTTGTCCACTGTGCCCTTGCTCCTGAAGGACCCAGGGTGCCCCTCGGGGTGCAGGAGCGGAGGGAGGGACGCGTGCAGCGTGCAAGCCACAGCCACGGCAGGACGGAGGGAAGGGGATGTGGTGCCGGGCTGGCAGGCGGGGGGGACGGGCAGTGAGAAGACATGACAACAGCGGCGGAGAGGTTTGGCGGAGGATGGTGGGGGTCTTTGGGAGACACACCAGCGGCTCCATCGGCTCCGGCTCCCCCAGCCGCCAAGCACACAGCCTCGCTCCACCGGCCCCTGTGCTCCTGTCCCCGCCGGGCACCGGCACCGGCAGCACGGGTGCTGCTCCCCCCTGCCCGGGGGCACCCGGCGCCCACCCTGGGGCCACGGGTGATGGGTTACCTTGGGGTGGGGCTGCTGTCGCTGCCCTTGCAGGAGCCAGAATTGCTGCTGCTGCTCAGCGAGGAGGTGCCGTAGGTGTCCCTCCCGGGGGGCGAGGGGCGCCTGGAGGCAGGGAGAAGAGGCTGTGTCTCAGGCCGAGTGGCTGAGGGCGCTGAAGACTTAAAGAAGGAGGCAAAGCCACTCCGTCCATAAACCCCGCGACTGCCAACCACCACACCGAGAACACACAAGACAAAAGGACAAAACAAACAGCAGGGATCAAAATGGCACAGAGACGGTGACAGGCGCAAAGGCAGGGCTGGGGGCGGGCTGCCCACCCGCTCCCCTTCCCCAGAGTGGCATCCCTGCACCCCAAGAGCCAGCAGTCCCTTGGGAGTCCCCTGGGAGCACAGCCCCCGTGGAGCTTGAGCCACCCTGCTGCCTGCTGCCAGGTCGGGACCTACACATGGGTCTGCCTTTTCTCTCTGCCCATTGCTGCCAGTGGCAGCCAGTACCTAAACAATGGCAGCCCAGGCCGTGGAGACATTTGGAGGGGAATAAATGCTTTTTTTCTCTCTTTTCTTTTCCCCTCTTGCTCTTTATTATTGCAGCTCAAGGAGAGGCTTTTCAAGAGCTAACGCACCTCCCAGCTTCACTGCCCCAAACCCAGTGCCCTCGCACTGCCACCGGGGCCCTCCGCCACCTGCCTTTGCCCGGAGGGACAGAGGGGTTGGTCCCGGCTGCGGCAGAGACGGACAGAGAGGGATGGGGTGTGCAGCTCTCAGGGGGCTGCATGCACGGACAGGAAAGTGCTGTGCGGTGGGCAGCGACATGCAACCCCCCCCCCCCGAAAACCGGGCTGGGGGTTTGTGCTGCAAAGTGGCAGCTGGTGGTGTAAGTGGGGATCATTCCCTCCCCGCTGCCAGCTGGGAGAAGTGCCGGGCAGGCGCCGGTGCCCGGTCCCAGGGGCCAGAGGCCGAAGCATATTCACCTTCGCGATCCGGTGGACGAGCGTCTGCTCCCCGGCAGAGACATCACCGTGGTGCCGCGGGTCCGGGGCGCGGGGGAACTGCGGGTTAAACACAACACAGAGTGGAGGTGAAGGCAGGATAACGGCCCCGGTGAGATGGGACCCATGCAAAACACTGGCACAGGGATAAGCCCTGCACCAGGGCATCGGTTTAGTGCCCAGGAGGGCACCGGTACAGGGACAGATGTGGACTGCATCCCCTGCACATCTGGGCTGTGCTCCCTGCCTGCCCCCCAAGGCCCAGGAACGCTGCGATGCTGCGTGCCCAGGGTCCTGCCCTCGTAGGACACGCTGCGGGCGCAGGGCAAGGGCTTTCCTCATTTACAAGGCAAAACAGAAGCATAGCAGGTACCTGCCCATGGTCTAAAGCCCCTTTCCCACCAGTATACAGGCATGGGACACGCTTTCCCCTGACCCCAGGTCCCCATCCCTGCTGGGGAAGGAGGGTCTGCAGCAGGGACACAGGGTGCCTGCAGTGGTGGCATTACTTGGGGCAGAGATGGGACAAGGGCTCTGACACCCAGGACCTCACTGAGTTTCCACCCAGGCAGGCGGCTGTCCCTGCAGTGGGCACCTGTTTTTCCTTAATTAAATCAGAATCAGCTGTTCACGAGTGAAATCAGGTAAGGAAGCACAGGCTCCTGCATGATGAAGCAGCAGTAGCTAATCCCTCGGGAAACACAGAGCCCGTTTTCCTGTAAATAAGTAGGCCAGATCCAGAGGCTTGTAGCAACCGGCAGGAGCTGCTTGAGGAGGCAGCACCTCAGGCACACGCAGGGATGTGAATTGCTGCAGTGGAGGGGAGCTATGGAAAACATCCACTCAGCACATCCATCCCGGCGAGCATCCCGTGGCACCGCTGTGATGCCGAGGACAGCCAGGCTGTGGCCTCCCCCCATCCCCAAGCCCATTCATGATGCTGGTATTTGTCCCAGATTTTGGCAGCTCCAACTCATAGCAACGCAAACGATGGGACTGGCCAGCTAATAATCGATGGGCGATGGGAAACGCTAAGTGCTGCTCGGCCCCGATCCAGGGGAGCAAGGAGTGGGACAGGAGGGGGAAGCAGGAGAAGAGGAGAGAGCACGGCGAGCTCACCCCAATATAGCCTTTTCCATTTGCCACCCCAGGGCTGTTTTTTTCCAGGCTACCTCCTGCCTAATGCTGAAAGCCCAAAATGGCCAGTCCACGGCTCTCCTCTGCCCAGGATGCGCCGCTCCCCGATCCCCAAACCAGGGCACTAGAGAGCTGGAGTAGAGGAGCTGGTGATGTGTAGCTGCGGTGAGCCCCCAGCAGGCACAGTGACCCACGCCAGGATTTGGGGGTCTTACTGCTTCCCTCTGGGATGGACACCCTGGGGAGGACCTAGGCAAGGGAAGGCAGCGCTCTGCCCTGCCGGATAATTGTTGCTGGGCTCACAGCGTGCGCGGCCAGGCGGCTGCGGGCTTTGCTAATGCAGCAGCGTGAATCAGCATCCAGCGCCAGAGCTGAGCGTGGCCCCGGCACCAGCGGGAGCATCCTCCGGCAGCGTCATGTGGGGCTGCGGCACAGCCCAGGCTCCAGCCATGGGACTCCGCGGAGCTGGGCGGTGAGGAGAGCCCATCCCTCGCTTTTCATCCAGCGGTGTGCTCCCTGAGCAGCTCTCAGGCAGGGCTTTAGGGAGATTTGCGGCCACCGGGATTAACTCCTCACCCTCTGGCAGCCCCAAGCCCCGTGCCCTGGCCCAGAACAGCCCAGCGTCACCAACCCCTGCTCTTCCCCAGTCACAGAAAATTTACCGGCACGCAAAGCTGCCATGCTCGGGCGTCCCTCTGCTCTCCCTGGCAGTGCTGGGGGTTTAATGCAGCACCAGGCAAGTGCCAGCACCGCAGACGGCACGCACGCGTCCGGCACACAGGCTGGTACCGCGCCGGGGGCTCCTGCGAGCACCCCACACTGCACCCCAGGTGCCTGCCCCAGCATCCGCAGCCGGGAACGGCTCTGTGGGGAAGCCTGGATTCGGCGTCGCGCCTGGCAAGCTCAGTTCCTCCTCCTCCTTCCACTGCTGCAGACTCGCCGGGCGCCCACGCCAAGGCTGGATGCTTCTCGCTGCGCCGGCAGGTCTAGAGGGTGAGAAACTCAGCGCAGCCCTATGCTGCTGCCGCAGGGAGCCCGGCCAAGGTCGGCCAGCGGGCACCGAAATCCCGTGGAGGGGGAGCACCATCCCGCGCCCTGCCCGGGGCCCCATCTCAGGAACATGATGGGCTGCGCATCCCCTCCCGGCTGGGTACCAGCTCTGCCTCACCAGCCTGCCCCAGGGCGGCTTGAACAAGCAGGTTTGAATGTAATCACTGGTAATAAATTGCCACTGTCTTTATTTCCAAGGAGCCATTTCAGTCTCCCCAAAAGCCTCACTGTGTCCGCGGGCTGCCAAGGACAGGCAGGCTGGGCAGACTTAGCACCAAAGCTGAAAACACACCTTCCTACATGGTATATGGCTACTCTGTCTCTAAAGCCAGAGGGGAATTACTTAATTGCACTCAAAATTACCGCTATCGCACAGACAAGGATGAGCCGCTATAGCGCAAAGGGAGCCTTTGCCATGACAGCAAGAGGAAATCCAAGATTATCTTCTCACATTTGCAATGCAAGGGAGGGAGAAGCAGTGAAGGCCTCTGCGTCCGCAGTGATTTGCAGAGGGGTCTGCTCCCACAGAGGAGATGCCCCTGCCCTCCCCGGGGACCCCAACCTCCCTGCAACGCCTGGCACTTCTGCTGGCTCCGGCTCACTGCAGCGGCTGCCCATCGATTAGGCATTAGGAAAGACACATGGAGAGGAACTGGAAAGCGTTCAAAGATGAATAACCACATCCCCGAGCACACCACACGCTCTCCAGCGAGGAAGACAACAGCCTCGAGGGCCTCGAAACACAGGGAAGTAACCAAGAGCAGGTCACTAAAATCTAAAAACCATCTAATAGATGGGGCTTGGGGCAGGAGTCAGAGCAAAGCTGCCAGGACAAGCAGAAAAGAAGAAATCCCATAAAAACATGGAGGTGGCAAGTGACCCAAGCTGGGGCAGAGAGGCCAAGCTCATTGCTCAGTGTCAGAAGCATCGGGGATGGGGCCAGCAGAGCTCCTGATGGTGGCCCCACATGGGGAAAGCAGCTCCTGCTCAGCACAGGGACAAACCCCCAAACACGGACATGGGGAGCCTCGGCAGCGGCAGAGGAAGCCTGCAGGCCTGGAGGACAACGTGCCACCACCAGCCACCCCAGGTCTGCAAACCCCAGGTCATGCAAAGGGTGGATGAGATGAAGCCAGGTCTCACGTGCCAGCTGAGACGCCCAAGTGAGAGCCAGTGTGGGGAACAGATTTCCTCCACCTTATTTTCATCTTTGCAGAATGAGGAACATGGGGAACATCTCGCAGGACACAGAATAAACGCAGTAGAATCCCTTGCTTGTGGGTTGGTCCTGACAGAGCTGACAAAAACAGGTTGTGCCCCAGGAGAGGGGACATGTCTGCGGCACACGCTCCGGAGAGACCCCGAGCAGCTCTAACCTGGCATCAGACACCGGCACTGAGCCCAGTGACACAAACCGCAAACACTGATCCCTGCAGCCACAGAGTGCATCTCCGCACCGTTACCCTGCTGGGACACACAGTTCCGGCTCCGTAGCACAGGCCAGGCTGGCAATTACACAAAGGTTTTTTAACAGCCACCACCAGTGTGAGTGCACAGACACCAGGGTTAGTGCGACTGGGGGAGTGCTGGCTCGTCCCCATGCCGGGGTGGGGGACCACTGGGACCCTGCTCAGTGTAGCACCTCTGCAGCTGCTCCCACTCCCTGGAGATTCTGGTACGGGCCAGGGTCTGATGGTCCAACATACATCAGATCCACAGATCATGTTGCAAACCACCCATATTTGTTCCAGCATCTTCCAAATCACCCCCAAAACACAGCTCAGGGGACAGGCAGGACAAACGCTGCCCATTGCAAGGTCTAATGTTCTCTCCTGGAGCCAGTGACAGCAAAATTCCCCCTGAATGTCCCAGCCCATACTGGAACAGAAAGGCAGCTCTTTCAAAAACAACAGCACAAAATAGTGCTTACCCTGGGCAACTGAATTAGCCTGGGGAATTTGCACTAAGTAAAAGCCATGGTCCTTGATAAGGAAACAGCTGGGGTTGCAGCGCGAAAAGCTGACACCCCACGCAGGGTGGGATGGAGCACAGCCGGCCACAACAGCCTCTTGCTCCCAGGAGTGGGAGACCCCCCCACCAGCACGTTTTGCCGTAACCGCTCCGAGCACTTTCTGCGGCTGCTGCCATCAGCAGCACCCGGCGCCAGGCAGGGCTCAGCACCAGGCAGGGCTCCGGCGGCCGCTGCCTCCCACCGGCATCCAGCACCAGCACCCCCGGGCACGGCACGTGCCCTGTCCCCGCCAGCACAGGTCGCTCAGCCAGCTCCCTGCCAGCACCTCAGCACGTCCCCTGGGGCCCAGAGCCCCCATGCGCCGTCACCGTCCTGGGGTGGGTGACACCTCTGCGTGCTCCCAAGCTGCATCCCCCAGTGGGTCCCCAGCTCCCGCCGGCTGCAGAGGGGATCTGGGGCACCGCTGTCCCACAGGTCACACCACGGTGGCGGTGCAAAGCCAGACAGGCAGGCAGCACAGTGACAGAGTGGTGACAGAGTGCCAGCAGAGTGCCCCAAGGCTCAGCCCGGTGCCCCAGAGGAGGGTGTCCCCAAGAATTGCGGCTCAGCCATGATTCTGGGATCGCTGCCCCACAGACACAAGCCTGTTTGGCTTTGAATGCAGCTGCTTCCCCACTCCACACTGGATCCCCGGCCGTGCCAGCGACAGACGGACGGGACTGGGCAGGTATCGCTCCTCCTAGAAGCTTTGTGCATGGGAAACGGGGCCACGGAACCCCTGGAGAGACCCTGGCCGTCAGCTCGGTGAAGCCTCTGATGATTCCTGAGCCCGTTCCTCCCGAGGTTTCCCCACCACATGCTCTCGCTTCCGAGGCACCTCTCTTTGCTCGACTTCCGCAGGGTTCAGTAGGAACCGGCTGCTGCGCTGGCCCGGGCTGCCCCACCGGCTCGTCCTGTCCCCGCCGGGAACATGCAGAGAGAAGGCGCAAGAGCAGGCGGGCTCCTTCAGCAGCTCCAGCCCCAGTCCTCGGCACGCAGCCACCCGGGCCCAGCAGCCGCTGCATTTCCCTGGATTTCTCGCTCACTGCTTCTTTTGTCGGGGTTCCCATCACCCTGCCCACTGCCGGATTCTCATTTTCCTTGACGCATCCTGCGTTAGGAGCGTTTTGCGACAGTGGCACCAAGCCCAACCGTCTAAGAACAGCTTTACCGATTCTGCAGAAACCTCGGGAGAAAAAACCATGCCCGGCACACGCCGGCAGGCGCGTTCCCTGCGGGTCCCTCCCCATATCTCCAGCCTTCCAGTACTAACAAGATTAAAAGCAGAGAGCAACAGGGGGAGTGAAACCACAGCTTTGTTTTTCCAGGGAATAAAAAGGGCTCCTGAGGAGGAGACCTCTCTGCCTTTCCGACAGGGGCTCTGCTTCTCCTTCACACTAAAAATAAGCAAAGCGCTGAACATGGCAAACAACCAGCAACCTGATTTGGGACAGAGCACTGTGTCCCCAAAACGGCGTTGATGCCAGGGTTGGTTTGCGTTTCAAAAGGGATTGGGAAGCATTAGGGGGTGGTGGGAAGGAGCAGGATCCGAAGGCCGGGGCCAAGGCTGGCAGAGATCCGGCGCTGGAGGGGGTCATGGGGACCATCCGAGCTGCCAGAGGCAAAGCCAGCTGCCTAGTGCACAGCGGTGACCATGTCCGTGCTCCTCCTTCTGCCATGGGGGATTTTTTGGGAGGCAGGGGCTGCTTTGCTCCTACTTGGGAGTTTCCAAGGAAGCAGCGGTACCTCCAGGGGCTGGGAAACTCTGCTCCTGGCTCCAGCAGAGGCTGGCTCATCCCAAAGCAGGCAGAGCTTCACCTGGGTCCCGGACAGGAGGGAGATGCTCCAGCTCATGCCGGAGCAGAGTGCTCGGGGCAAGAGCAGGGACAAAACACGCAGGATGTTTATGCAACACCACCAGAAAACTCAATTTTGCCAAGAGTTGTCGTATCATGGGAAGGGAACACAGGAGCATCTCCTTTTATTCTCTCGTTTGTTATAAAATGCTGAGTTGACACCCAGAGATTACAGGAAAATAGAGACCATTCCAAAAGATCGGGTTATGCAGCTCATCACTTTTCCAGCTGACCTGGCTGCAGTGCCAAATGGGGAGGCGGCAATTCCTGGCCCTCATTAGCTAAAAATAAGGTGACCAGAGGGAACAGGCTGGTCTCTTGCTGGGGCCTCTGGAAGTAAAGGGAGAAGAGCTCCGGGCCTAATGTAGTAGCAGCTATTGCCGTGGGAGTAGGAGCAGGATACCCGGATGCGGACCCCACGGTCTCAGCCAAGGCTGGGAAGGTGGGCAGGCTGGGGGTGCACGTGAGGTTACACCCATCCTGGGTGGGGGGCTCTGCTGAGGAGGCCCAGCAAAGCGGAAGGAAGAGCCTGCTCCTTCGGAATATGCAGGCAAAAACATGGAAGAGAAATCCGGCTTCCAGCGCAACAGCTACTCCTCCCCTCCGCGCCCCCGCGCAGCCTCAGTGCGGCGGGAGCGGGTCTCCCCTGACCACCATCCACCTTGACCGAGGGCTGGGAAAGCGGGTGGTCGCGGAGGATTAGCCCCGGGTCTCCGCACCTCTGGAATGGCCTACTTTTAACAACGTGCCAAATCTCCTCCCGCCTCCGCCTGCTGCACCGCTGCCGAGGTGCGAGCACAGACATTGCCTCCTCCATACTCCCTCTTTCCCCCCCCGGCCAGGGACCTCTGCGGCCCTGGAAAGGAGGATTTGCACCTTCTTGCAGAGGGTCATGGAGCAAAGCACCCCTCGCCTGGGAAGGGCGGGAACGCCGGTGTTTTATAAGCACAACAAACGCACAGCGGCGGGTTCCTGTGCGACAACGCGGCAGCACTGACCTTGCGGGGAGGAGAGAAAAGGAGCACCCGGCTCATCCGTCAGCTCCCATGTTTTCCGTATCCCTTCGGAGACGGAGTGTTAAGCCATTAAATAACAAAAATCTCAACTGCACAGCAGCTCCAGCTCCTGCCGTGCCCCACAGTGCCGGGAGACGCGTTGTTCGGATGCCGTATGAGCAGATGTGGGTCTGGTGCATGCAGGGAGGGTCTGGTGCACGTGAGGTGGGTCTGGTGCATGCAGGGAGGGTCCACTGCATGCAGGGAGGGTCTGGAGCATGTGAGGTGGGTCTGGTGCATGCAGGGAGGGTCCA
>VZSF01010941.1:29981-46639 GCA_013398295.1 Chionis minor
CGTCGTAATTTTCATCCAACCAGTCCAATTCTGAGGACACCCGTGCGCCTCAATTAATGATGCACTTTTTCATCAAGTAAAATGAATAAATAAATAAATAAATAAGTAAAAATCTTTTGCCTCATTGAAATCCCTACGGGTCAGTCCAGCAGCAGCAGGAGCTGGGATGGAAAAGCGGCATCAGCGGAGCTGAACCGCTGGCTGGGAAATGGTGCTGGTGGTGGCCGTCACGGCGTGGCTCATTTACTCACTGCCTGCCCTTTGCCTTCTGCCGCTGTCAAGCTTCACCTTGCCGAGTGATTTAACGAGCAGACATCTCCGGCGAGGCTGCTGGGCGCTTACTGGGAGGCACTGGGTGCCTGACTGGGGCGCACGTGGCAGGCAGCGGGGACTTCGGCTCCAGCCCTGCGCCGGTGACCACGGCTGCCGTCGGCCGCAGCCTGGGAGAGGGGCGAGGTGCACGTATCCATACACCCGTGTTACATACGCACACGTAACGTCATACCTGTACGCACACACGTAACGTCATACCTGTACGCAGGCACGTATAGACTTGTGGAGGGAAACTGTTCACACATTGGCAATGTGGGAGCAGAACCCACTCCTAGTTTGGATCCAGTGCCGAGTCCAACAGTGGAGCACGGCCGGTCGAGAATAAACCCCCCCCTCTGACCCCGCACCCCGGGGATGGGAGCCTTGCCCCCGCGGGGTGCGTCCCCTGCTCCCGCCGGCTCCCTTTGGAACTCCCCCGCGGTTATTGCGGAGTTCTGACAAACCTGTTTTGCAAATAAGCGCGACTCCCCCTTCCAGGCCTATTTCCTGCAAGATTTGTACCTCATTTATTGCCATACACAGGCTGTTCTCAACGTCTGTCTGTCCTGCCTCTCATTTATTCCTGCCTGCCGCCTGCTCGCCTCCAGTCTCCTTTTGTTTCCCTCTTTCCCCGTGAATCCAATGCACAGCCTTTCTCCTTGTAAGGAAAATTAATGAGTGATCGCATCTGCTGCCACTGGAGCTGCTCTTACCGTGTGGCAGCGGCAGACGTGGCGCGGGCAGGAGCTCTGGTGCGAGATGTGGAGTCATTTTGGATGGCTTTTCGGGGAGAAAACCAGTTTTCCCTTCCTCCCCCAGCCTGTGGTGCTCAGTTTCCTGGGAAGCGTGGGATGGCGCGCTGGCCCACGGAGCAGGGGGCTCACTGGGAGACGCACTGTGCCGGCAGGGATTGGGTCTGCTGCAGGGAACGGGGGAGAGGTTCTCACTCCCCTTCTGCCAGGACGCCACTCCCAGGATGCCGAGGGCGAGATTTGGAGAACTGAACCCTTTCCTCAGCCCGGGGCGGCACTCAGCTCCTGAACAAAACTGCCAGGCCTGGCCCCAAAGAGGAGAGGGACACGAGGGCACTCCGGATCACAGCCTTGGCCTGGGCTACGCTTGGAGAACGTCGCTCCTGTTCGCACCAGAAAAGGAAAATAGTGTTTCTCTTGCAGAGAACAAAAAAGTTGTTACCAAACAGGGTCACTTTTCCCTTCGTTATACCCAGAAATAGAACCCTTCAGAGAACAGCAGCAAAGGCTTCTTATTGCTTATTTTATCCAATATTCCTACTTGGGGAAAAAGAAAACCAACTGGAACAAGCCCCGCAAGCGGCCAGCCCCAGCCCCGATGCAGCCCTCCCCACCAGTGGCCATTTTAAAGCCTTTTTACTCCTCTGAAGAGACCCCTCGAAATCAATCCCTCGCCCTCCCTAAACCCCAATAAGTCCGCACGCGTCAGGACCAGCAGGCTTTACCCAGACAAGGCAAGCCAGGCCGACATCATCATCCACCCTTTCAAATTTTAAGAAGGTCGCCGAAAACACCGACTCTGAGAAGGTGAAGCCAAAGGCCAGCTTTGATCCTTCAGAACAAACGCCAACGAGCGAAAGGAAACATCTTCCCATTTTTATTGATTTCATATCAATGGCTCCAGCACACCCACAGCACTGTAACACGGGGGAGCACTGGACGCACACAACCAGCACCTCCGTGGGGGGTTCGCTGCCACCAAAAACCACTAACTTTACAAAATGACAGTAAAAGCATTAAAACGTATCCTAAATGCAAAGAGCTAACAATATTTCAGTTGAACATCCATTTTTAAATAGGTCTATACATAAATAAAAGCGTTAGTCTTCAAGTAAATGTGCTCCATGAAATGTAAAACTGCAGGATTTCTAGGAAAGAGGATTTCTTCCTGAAGCTTACAGGACTCTTCTAGGGGTAGCGTTAACTTCTCTCTGCCTGAACACATGAAAATGATGCTGGAGGCTGTAGCTTGCTAGACCTTAAAATATCAAATACTGAACATTTTTTGAAAGGATTAATTTCAAATAGACTAAAGTTTTTGATAAAGAGAGCTTAACAGGCTTCTCTTACTGATGCTGTTAGATAATTAAGACACACGAGCCCCATTAAAAATAATTTAACCTCCAAAGCTGGTCTCTAAGAAAGGTTTTTAAGGACTTCCATAAAATCCTTCATAATGTCAGCCTCTTACATAGAATATGTATTTTAGCGGTATTTTATTAACAGAATAAAGAACTGCTCATATAAACATATGTATTAAAAATAAATAAACATCCCGGTGAACGCCTTGGTTAGCAGCACGGAGGCAGCACACCTGCACAAGGCGGTCACTCGGCAGTTCTGAGAAAAGGAAACAGAAGAGCGCTCTGCTCGCTCACCGCGGTTCAACAAGACTTTCAACCCTTTTCCAGGAACTAGGTCTTCTGAAAAATGTAGAGTAAGATTGATTTTTTATTAGCTTATCCAAATATTACATGATTTCAGTGAGCATCGAACTTTGGGCTGAGGGTGCCTGTGATGTCAGCAAAGGGAGAACCCTGACTAAGCTCAATAACTGACTGTTTCTTTAGAACAAGAAAGATGTAAAACTTGGCCGCAACTTCTTTCCGGTTGTTTTTCCGGCAGAGCTCCCGAAAGCTGAAAGCACGCAGGCCCGATCGCTTCAGGTGCTGCATAAGGGGAAAAAAGAAAATCCGTCAGGTCAGCTTCACTGCCAGTAAAACCAGATCCCGTCATGTCTGAGCTGACGAGTGCTACATGGAGTGAACATTTTCTGCTTCAACGCCTTGAAGAGGTTCTTATCGTGGCGTTTGTGTTTATGTAAGTGGCTCTTGACATTTTATTGCCGTAACGTTGCTAACACCTACATATGGTACTAAAATCTACATAGTAAAATCTACATAGGCCTGCAGTTCCAGTGAATTCCATGAAACTGCACTGAGGCATGCGATGAAGTGCATCTGTAACAGTTTTCATGATTTCAAAAGAGTAAAAATCATTGCGTGCCCTGTTCTTTGGATACCGAGTACCAGCTGTATCACAGGCAATTTCAGTCACAGCTAAACTAAGTGTTATTATTGCGTGTTTTTTAACATCTACACTTACGTGTAAGTATTTATTTATGGGCCTTGCACAGAACCTTTGAAATATGTTCACAGAAAAGAATTTAAAAACCTCAACCCAACAAGAGCGCGAAGTCAAACTCCAGCGCTTGGCTTGGACCAAAGTTTGGTGTATTTTGTGGGCAAATCCCACTCCCCACGCCCTCTTGCCCAAGCTCGGATTTCTCCATCGCCTTCCTCCATTCAGCCCTGTGGCACTTTAGATTAGAGAAGTGAATTGAAGGAAAATAAATTTTTGCTGTGTTTTTTCCCACTCTCCCCCCAACCAGACCAATGCTGGAACCCCAAAACGCTCGTCCAGGCAAAAAAGAAGGAGGAGCACTGAGCCGTTAGGCCGAGAGTTTGGACATTCAGCATCAGGGCAGCCTGTGCTGGCTCCTGTTACAGTCCTGTCAATACAACATACGATATCGTATGTTACAACTTCACCAGTTTTACAAGGATTTCTGCAAGAAAAGCAGAATAAGCTTTCCTCATGCAAAGAGTAAATTAGGAAATTTAGCTCCCTGGTAAATTTCAAGTGCCTTGAATGCATTAAAACCTCTTAAAGAAGGGGTTACCAGCTTTCTTTTTAACATCACCCTCGCTCATTTCCCTAGCCTTCATCTAGGAAACAGCTCAAGCAGATAAAGAGCCAAATGATGGCACCCTGCAGCGCTCAGCTGAGACCTGGCAACCTGTAAGCAGCTAGGAATTGGGTTTTGTAGGGATACGCGAGATCATACTCATGGAAGGGAGAGAGCAAGGGCTTGGCCTTACAGCAAACGCTGCCATAGAAGCAAACATTCAGAAAATTCTAGGGATTCCGGCTGCTGTGGGAGAGGACACCATGTCAGGCACTCAGAATCCTGGTTTCCTACATAAATAGCTACTAAAATGCAGTTATACGCCGCATGTGAGAGGCAGCAATGTGACCGACAGTATAAGCAGGAGATTTTCTGACATGGCTCAACTGAAATCAACACCGGGTTTTGGCATCTAATAAATAGCAAAATCCAGCAGTGGTACCTGTAAAGTTTTTAATAACTGAAGAGTTCTTTTGCTCCACCTTACTTCATCACTGTCTTTCCTGTTCCTCGTTAGCTCCTTGAGAGGAAATAGAACAGAAGGTTAGAAAGGATGCATAAAAAGTCACGTGCCGTGATGATACAAAGGACAAGAATTATGGTCTAACTGAAAATCCAGCTGGAGCTGGGCATTTTGATGGCCGTACTCAGGATATCTGGGACCTCTGACACCTCTGCGGTCATACCAGGCTTTGTGAAGCACAGAAGAGAAGCTAACTGTGGTTTTTTCTGCTACAAAGAGACAGATCAGGTGCAACAACACGTTAGGTACTATGGAAGTGGTCCCAGTGAGCCAAGGGGAGGCAGCTTCACAAGAAGACACTGTTCCGCGTGACCAGGATTCTGACAGTATTTGTACTGATCCGCGGCCAAAAAGGATGCTCAGAAATTTGGCTTTAGATTTTGGGCTTAACCTCTGAAGTCGACAGGAGAAGACTGCCCTTGTTTCACAGTGTCTGAGTATCCTCAGAGCCAGTATGTTCAGAAACTTTTTCCTTCTTACAGGAAGCACAGTCTCTAAGTAAGGAGCCGTTTCCCTCACAGGCCGTAACCTTTGATTGTTGGAATACAGGTATCCCCCACTGTCAAGCGAGAAAGTTCATGACGCCATCACTTTTTTTTTTTTTTAAATATTTCTGTGAAAGAACACAGTTCTGTTCTGAAATAAGTCAGAGTTGTCAGCTTTGAGCAGACATACGTTTGCTAACTCAGCTTGCTGTGTTTCAGGTTCTCGGCCCAGTGAATCGTTCGCCAGTGAGGAGCTCTCAGACAAAGCCGTTCCACCCTGCTGTTAGAACAAAAAGGACAATCAATGGGCATTGCAATTTATGCATACTACGTAATTCTCAATTACACAATTCTGCTCAACGAATTTATTATAATAAACATTTTCCAAAAGGATTTCAGAGTTGCTATTTCTACCCTGTCTTTTCTCACATTGGAATGGACCTTGCTGTGGTATTTATCCTACAGCTGGATCTACACCTATGGGCTCAGGTCAGGCACAGACCCTACATTTTCTGCTGCCATTAGGTGCAATTTTGTCATTCTTTTTCAACGTTAAGGAGTCTCCCATTGTCTAAAGAATGCCCTTTCATGTTAATCTAAATAAAGATAGCACAAATTGGTAATTTGTTATTGCTTAACTACTTCCTCAATACAACAGACAAAAGATAAGTTTTATCCTTTATAAAGATAACTATATTTATCTCTTCATTACAAAGAGGCTACACTTCGTATTAAGGTTTCATTTATACTTAGCGATTAGACTGTAATCTATACTGATTAACAGACATTTTAATTAATCACTCATTCATTGTGAGAGTCTGCCAATGTGCTTATAAATAAACTTTCATGACACAAGCTACTTAATGTTGTACGGGCTGTCTCTAGCATCCTTTTCAAATGTGTATTAGTTATTTCTTAACATGTTTTAAATGCAGCCCTAGCACAAAATGAAACCAATAAATACATTTAGGTCTCTAAAATTTATGGAAACTGCTCACTATAGTTTCACCACAGTTATCATCAGTTTCATTTCTGTTATTCTGTGATGTCAAAATAAATGAATCATTTCTAATTTTTCTCTCAGTCTCTGAATGAGCTGACTCCTGCAGGTAACTTGGCTCTTCTACTATCAGCATCTCTGTATTAATAAAAAAACAAAGTTTAAGAGGAAATTACTGTGACTCTTTGTCTGTAAAAAAAAAACAACGAAACAACACAACATTGAAAAAGAAAAAAATCACACTCTAGTCTAGCAATCTTTGAGAGTAAGAGCCAGAATGAGTAAGTATAGAATAAATATCATTCCTAATAGGATCACGGAAGAAGAACATTTCAAGCAAGTTTTTCCTGGAAGCATCTAAAATTTGACCTTTATGGACTTGCAGGAGGTGGTTTTGTTGATTAACTTCTGAGGGAGATGTACAGATTATATTTCCAGCAGAGCAAAGGAGTGAAAGCAGATACATCACTTTCTCAGGAGGTCTAAAATGGAACATTTCTTCTGGTTTGATATTAACCAAAATACAATCTTCAAGATGCAAACAGAAGTTATTTACAGGAATTTGGAAATTTGGAGAGCAGTTTGGTTAAAATCAGAATAAGTGGGAAGGTTTTGTTTGTTTGAAAAAACAAACACCACAATAAATCTGCAGTTTGGTAGACAGTTACAGAAATAAAAAAATACGTCCTTATGCCACAAGCAAAAAAAAGACTTGCATTTCATGTCTGATCTAAGGAACAAAAGAACAGCAAAGTACTTACAAAAACAGAAATTATTTTTTTAAAATTATTTTAAATAATTAACAATTTCCTTAACGTTTAACTTCTTCAGCCTTTGATTTGTAGAATACTGCACACAAACACCATGCATGCATGTCTCAAACATTATGTAAAATTTTTTCTAACAGTTTATTTTGCAACAGCAGAATTAAAACTTTACCTGTGTTATCTTGCTTTTTTCTTGCTTCTTCCATTTCCGACTCCTTCTGTATTCCGTTTCTTCTCGTATTAAATCCATGATTCTTGAAGCATTTTGCAAACAACTGAAAACAATTGTTTTTATTTGCTTTCAGAATATCATGTCAGATGATTTGCAAACATCAACACCAACATAGGAATACGAGCTGTATACTAATTACTGCAGCCTAGATTTTAGAGATTTGAATTAGGTCATTCCGAAAACCTGCAATTTTATTTAAGAAAAGGAATTTCTTTCTGCAGCTTCAACTTTGGCATCGGACTCCATGAAGAAGCATCTTTGGAACAGCTTGGATCATTTTTCCTTGAAGCCAGTCAGTAAGGAAGGATGAAAGGGAAAAAAACCCCATCTGCAGTTATCTCCGTGAGATTTCTCTCCCCATGTGCCGGTGCGTGCGTATTTTTCATCCTCAGAAAGAGCAAGTTGTAATTCTGCACCTCGACTCTAAGTGGTGAAGCTGTGCTGCTGTGATGAACCTGCAGAGCCGTTTGCCTGCAGACCCTGCCTCCCAGATCTCTCAAGGCCACACAGCAGAAGACACACAGTGCAATTAACATCAGGCTGCTGCACAGAGTTCACAGCGTATCTTTCCGTTTTACCTTGCATACACATTGATCTCTTCTTTATCCTATCACCAGCTCTAAACTTACAGCTTCTTCAAATGATCTGTCAGATACTATGTGGGGACATGAGAGGCTTAATAGATTGTATTTCCATGAAACAAGTACATCTTTCTTGTGCAAAAAGGGCAGGAAGGTCCACAGCCACAGAAAGGGTGGCCTGTCCCACCCTTCTAGTCAAGTGACAGAGCGATCAAGAACCTTTTTATCCTGGCACGTCCCTGACTGCTTTCCAGCTAGAAGCTTAATCTCCACTTGGGAAAGTACAAAATAAATTGACATAGCATGTTTCCAAAGCCATTAATAATAATATTATAATAACAACAGCAACAATGTTTAAGCCTCATGTACCTTTAAAGTAAAGGCAGAAAAAAGATGTGGTCTCATGTTGATTACAGAGCAGAAACAAAACAGAAAAGGATAAAACAAAGTAGAAAGTAGAAAACAAATGGTCAGAAATCTAAGAAGTTGTGTATTATTGTACCATTAGCCAGGTGCCAGTATGTGAACTGAAACATCAGCTCTCAGGTTTCTTTGTCATTTTTTACTTGTTGTTGGAGCGCTGGAGATTAAAGCTGTGACCTCTACAGATAGCCTTTCTGATGAGGTAATTAGCGGTGAGTATGCAAATCATCATCAGGTATCCAACTGAACTGTACTGCAAAACAATACTTCCAATGATGCAATGCACCTGCACTTTGCTAGGAGGAGTTCACATGAAACCAAGTCTACAAAACCTCTCCCGGTTAGATTGTAGGTGTGCAACAGTCCCATAATCTACACAGTGGTATAAAAACCTACAAAGAATTGATCTTTACCGTTTGCAGCTCAGCATGAAACACAAGCTGTGTGGGGTGCGACAGGAGTTTGTCCACACCTCCTGATTTCTTCCACATCATTGTTTTTTTCGTTGGGGGTGCGAGATCTAACGTAACAAGGATGTCTGTGCAGTTGTTCAGTTGGTTGTATATAGCGTTGCAGCCGAGTTCCTTGTTTACATCCACAAGTAACTTCCTCTTTCTTTTATTTTTTTTCCTCTGGGTGACGGCTAAATAGACAAAGTGTTAGGGGGGGAAAAAAAAAGTCAGTCTAATAAGGACTATTCACAGAACAGTTAAATAATAATAATAAAAAAGTACTGTGGCAGGCTGCTGACCTCCTGAAACACCGCACAGAGTTGAAAATCAAATTACAAGTGCATGGGCCATTTCTCCAAAAGTTTTCATAAAGTATACTGTTTGTGTTCTTGTACAGGAAATTCACATCTGTTTAATTAGGGAAGGTATATGACTATCGTACTAAAGAACCAGGAACAAGAGGACTTAATGAGAACACATGATACACCAACAAGACTGAATAAGCTATCTTTAACCCATCAGGATGTTAATTGTTCAAAGAATTGCTGAGGTACTCGACAGGTTTCATTACCTTGTAATTAATATCTGTATTTGTCAGTTTAATCCTTTAGCAGTTTAATTAAGATATACATAGCAAATGCAAAAGAGAGACATGGTTTGGTTATATAGCCATAGCTTCCTGAATATTATTTTGGCAGGCTGGAAAATTCCAGTGTTCTAAATATTAGTGTCAATATGAATTGTTTATTTGCTGACAGCCAGCAATGTGGTAGGCGACATCTAAATTTACACGCAGAAGAAATGAAACATTTTTCTTTTTTGATCTCATTAAAGTTAAAAGTTCACAAAACAAACATTCACAAAGGCCCGAAAGTTTTAAGATTGTTGTTTTACACATAAAAATCGCTGATGTGTTACTAGCAATAAAAGTTTTTCAGCTGAATCTTCAGTAACACTGAGGAGCAGATGGGGCTTGCACTGCCAGCAGAACTGCAGAGCAACAAAACTTGATTTGGTACCTGGAAGAAACCGTGAGCAGAGATTTGGGCAGATCAAATGAATGACCTGATACTGCTTTTCTATAATATTTACCATAAAATAGAACTCTGGCAGCAGGAACAGATGAACTCTATAGTGGGAATAATCTGTTTTGTAAATATTTTCACTAACAAGAAGAAAAACAAACCTAGATAACACAAACATCCAGCAAGAAACTGGTCAAGTTCTGACCTGTGTCATCAACTGGCGCAAGCACAAATCCTTGTTCTTCTTCCACCAAAAGTGCTGTTTCATTCATTAGACAACTGACTTTAACAGCGGTGTCTGCGCAGTTGGACTCAACTATAAGAAAACCCAGCAAGCAACCCAAAGAAAAAAAGAAGTTTACAAGATGGAATAATCTTCTGGAATGATGTCTGAACCTCATGACATAGAATGATATCAGACAAAAAAAATATCAGAATTATAAAACTGTGGTTTTGTCTACCATCTCGCAATCGTAACAAATGGCACCGCTGCTGCTTGCACGCTGCCCTGCACGCTTCCCTTCGCTGACACCAGAACCTCTATGACCGGGCGGTGGAACAGACTGATTTGTTTAGGGGAAAAAGTGTTTCTTTTCAATACATATTTCCAGTTCCAGGCAAGTACGTGGCACTATGGACATTTATGTAAACATAAAAAGGAACAAGTAGTACCAGAACTAGTGCAAGGATAGGCGAGTGCCACTTTTCCCCTTTAAAGCTGTTCCAGAATTCTCAGTTTTAAAGTAACAGTGTGTACAGGGGCTATGACAGTTTAAGAGATAAAAAGAGATATTTTTTTAAAAAATACATTAAAAATTCAAAAATTAATTTCATTGATATCGAATCAAAGGAAGACTAACACCACCTTTATGAACTACTAAAGTGTCATTTGTTGCTGAAATACGTAACCAGAAATACTCATAAAGTTCAAAGTTACAACATACCCTTATTCAGTTGCCTTTCCCCTACAAAAGTGCTATCATTATGTCTAAGCAGCAGGGTGGATCAACAGCGTATCCAACAGGATGGCACATAAAAGTGTTTCAAAGCAATGTCAAGTTACAAATCTGGAATCCCTAGGTCAAATAAAATTATCCCTAAAATGGTGGATGAAGCATATTAGAAAAAAGCAAAATACACGAACAAAGGAAAAAGGCACGGGATATTATACAAAGCTGAATGCGAGTAACTTTGGATATTAATACAGGAACAGAGGGTTTGGGTGAGCAAGATGGAGTGGACACTCTGAACTCACTGGCTGTGCTGTTCTCCGGCAGATCTTGTGACAAAGGACGTTCTTCCTCCATCTCAAGAATGTCTTTATCTAGGCCATTTTGCTCATCCCTCAACAGGATTTCTTAAATACAAAATGCATAGTTTTAATCATTCTAAGCCTTAGTAGCCACGAAATAGCCTGATACAGCCTAACGTTACTTATTTAAGGTTAATTCTGTGCAAACAAAAAAGCTCAGCTTCCACAGATGGCATCAATGATAAGGCTGTCTTCAACAGTACAAAAAAAAAAAAGTTAGTCTTAATTTTGAGATTTCCACCTTTTCTTTGAAAAGTATGATATTGTTTAAAAGATATAAATCTACAAAGGGTTACATAAATACTCTGAATCGTAAAGATGTAGAAGCTACTTTGCTGCCTCTGTTATTACAACAACAGAGTTAAAAATGCTGCAGTACTCCACCTTTGAAAATATAAATTAAATTGGTAAACATTAAGTATAAATCGGATGCCTTTAATTCTAAAAAACTGAAATATCTTCTTTAATATCATTTTACTTGGCAATGTCTAAGTGACCATAGATTTAGTGACAAGTAGGAGAAAAGAAAAAAAAGGAAGTATGAAAACCAAAAAAAAAAGACAGAATTTATGTTTGAAAACAATCGATTTCATGCCGTCTTGTTTGTTTTCCTGTATGAATAAAAATATTTGGCAAGAAAATAATTCTGTTTATCTGTGGCAAACCCTACCAATCATATCTGCAGCATCCTCCTCGTCTCCAAAACAGTCATGCTCAAAACAGTAAGCGTCTTCATGCAGAGCAGCCTTGTCTCCATTCACGCTCGCAGAGTTGTGATCAGCCACAAGACTGTTACTGCTCGTTAAGATGCTGCCGTCAAAGCAGCTCTGTTTTCTTAGTGCTTCTGGTTCTTCATCTGAATAAACAGAGTTTCTGATGCTTCATCTGCACGAATTTTTGAACCGCATATTTATCCATTTCCTACTTTTTTTTCAAATAATTTTTAAAAGATCGTAAGATAGCCCATACCTCAAACAGAATAAACAATAAACAATTTTAGCTAATTCAGTAAATAGCAGAAAATGTTGGGTTTAATTCTCAGTCTCCAATATCAGATTACTTAGGCAGAGTACTTAGACAAAAATTTAAGCATAAGACAGTATCACAGGCCAATCAGCACGAGTATGAAGCAAATGCACATTTAATGACAGCTTGTTCACATGTGGAAAGGACTCAGACTGTACAAAATGTTGCATAAAGTACACTTTTCCTTATGGAATATTTCTAATTTCTCAACTTCTCTCACCAAAGGTTCTATCACAGAGAAGTATATTGCTTTCGTAATCCTCTGTAAGTGTGATGTCTTCAGCTCTGCTCTGATTCAAGGTAAAATGTTCAGCAACATCAATGGCACTGATGAAAAAAACATTATACAAAATATAGTGTGAACTGAAACCCATTGACCATTCAGCTGGAATGTGAAAACTTGTTTCTAAACAGCTTTTAATCCTGATGCTTTATTGTAAACCCCCATTTCTATGGCATTGGAAGTACCCTGGCTGATTGTTGCTTCTGTGGAGAGAGAACAACTGTTTCCCAAAGCTATTTGCATTCAAGCCATTTAAAGCTTTATTGATAAAATCCACTGCTTTGAATTTCCTCTAAAGGATAAAAATAAGCATATGGAAAACAGGTGCTATATGTTTATTAAAACAGATACTTCTAAGTAAGTAGGCAGCTGCCTTCTTTGCTAGCCAAAGCTCCTATGCAATCTCCAGTGTAGAGTGAAGACTGAATCGGTCATAGGCGTAAGAGGAGATAGCTGGGGAGAGGCCCATGAGGAGGGGAAAGCATTTAACTCGCTCAGCTTTGAAACAGCCCCCCCGCACCTGGAACTCCAGGAACAAATGATCCAGATGCGTGCTCAGAAAGCAACCCCCTCTGGAATCAGCAGGCACGTTCGCAAGGATGAGGGAAGCACCCATCCTCCTCTCCATATTTCATATTTCCCCAGCCTCTTCTGCCAGCAAACTTGGGCTTGTGTGAGTTTGTTCACACCTGCGCTCTACCAGACGCTTGTCACATAGAAGACATCTAATTATTGTAACATCATCATCTGTGCATCAAACCACCCGGACTCTGGGTGAGCAGAAAAGGCACACTTTACAGACTTAGCACATCGAGGTACTTTAATAGCCCTACATCACAGCTGTGCTTACAAAATATTGAACGCTTACAGATCCCGTCAGACTGTATTTATGATGAGGCACAGAGGAAGCCTCAGCAGAAGTCTCTTACCCTGGACCTTTGGGGGCATCACAGCCACCAGGAACATGTCTTGGCCTCCTGCTTTTTATCAGTTTTTCTACATTAACGGTGATTCATGTCAGAAAAGCCAAAGAAATATGCTGGCTTTTCATCAGGAGCCAAGCTGACTACTGCTGATAAAATACCCAGGCCCGAAGAGCAGTGGAGCAGAAATTAAATGCGGTTACACAATGGAACAGTGCAACATTGCGAGGTTACGAGCCAAAGCTTCTTACGACAGGATTTATATGAACCTTTACATCTGCTCGAGGTCAGAAAGTTGTTTGCAGGCTTCACTCAAACAATTTAAAATTAGAAAATCCCGAAGTCTAAGTTCAATACATTATTGCATTGTAAAGATCTATTAATTAAATGGACTTCAAGGAAGTCTACAAAAGCACAGTTCCTGTGACTGTCCTTGTAAAGCTGACTTGGAATTTAGGAGAATTCAGTTATCAGATCAAAACAATTCCATCTGAGTCTTGATCAGATAACAGCAAGGCTACCTTTTACTTCCGCAAATACTAAAACAATGAATAAAAACTAGGGAAGCATTTACTTTAAATCAGGTAGAGGTGTTTCAAAATCATGAAATTCTTCAGGTAGTGTAATGGACTGATAAGCAGCCTCAAAGTTTTCTTCTGGAAGGTCAACAAGTCCTAAAAGAAACAGACAACAAAATAAGTATAAATAAAATAAAAGTAATGTTCTCCCAAGTACGTATAATAAGAATATAAACCTGTCAGGAAGAGCCACTGCGATTCTAAATAAGAAAAAGGCAAAACTAAGGCACTGTGTCAACAGGACTGCAAAGTGGAATTAAAATCCTTAGTTTACGTGTATTTTAGAAGCCATATTTTTACAGACAGACACAAAAGAGTATGCTGCCACAGGACCTGAAATACTGTAAGTACATCAGGTTTATGAACAGCTGCTCTAGGTCCCTGAAAGATTCTCACAGCTGACATTTAGCCTAGAGTCTTTCACACCACTTCAAATGAATTACTGCATTTTCTTTCTCTCCAGTGTCTGTATAACGCTGTTCTCTAGCGCCAAATAATTATGAAGCCAGACGGTAAATACTTGGTAATCAGAGAATCTGGGGACAATTTGAGCGAGAAGGGATTTCTGAAGGTCATCTAATCCAACCTTTTGCTCAAATGAAGGTTAATTTCTAAGTCAGATCACTTTTGACTATTTCTGCTGATGGAGATTCCACAGCATCCCTGGACAGCCCGTTTCAGCATTTTATCACTTCCACTGTGAATTTTCCCCCCCTTACACCAAGCCGGAGTTTCCCTTGCTGCAGTTGTGACCATTGTCTCTTGTTCTTGTGCTCTGCAGTCCTCTGTAAGCTACTGTAGTATCTATTAAAAACAGGTAGTACAGTGCACTTATCATAAGTGCTTCTTCCAGAGATTTCCAAATGTTCACAAATACTAATTAACTTATCACAACCGTGTTCCTGAGAATAACGTAGAGTAGGTATTCACTAATTCTGCAAACCGACCAGGTCACAGAGCACGTTAAGGCTGGCAATAGATGCTGGTGTCCTGTTCTCAGCCCTTTTTTTAGGCAACAGTGCCTCCCTGTTTGGTGCCTAAGTATAACAAACACACAGCCCTTTGGAAAAGTCTCCAGCCATCTCTGCTCCCTTCTCGCTGGCTACATGGCTAGAGCTCAAAACACGCTGTCAGATCTGGCACTAACACGCTGTTAGACATGTTGTTGGTGTCATCAGAAATTAAAATTAATTATCTAGCAACAGAGGCTGAATTCAAGCTTCTTCTCATAAGACCACTTAAGATACTGCTTCTTTTAAAGGTGTTAAAGACCTGAAATGGCATTAAATTAAGCCAGATTAAACATCATCAGTAGCCACTTATATGTTCCAATTTCCTTAGGGATCAATAATGTGTATTTAACAGAAATATCCAAAATGAACTTTTAAAATGAGAGCTGCAAAGGACAGATGGGAAAATGCAGAATTCTGTACGTACCTGGGCGAAAGGCTGTCTTCATTTTTGTCAAAGCTTCACTACAGTCTGCCAAGAGGTACTTTGCTTTCCTGTGGTAAATCCGCACCACTCCTAGGAGCAAGTGTCCAGAGGTTCGCAGAGCTATTGTAAACTTTGATGATTTAAAAAAAAACACCATGTTCAGGAGTTAGTATTTTTTGCAAAAACATTAAAATGAAAATATTACGCAGTAGTAACAGAGTCCCAGTAACACACACTAGTACAGAGCCCTATGAAATTCAACAGGGCTTTCTACTGATATTTCGTAAACAGAAATTAATTTTCAGAACCAGGAACTTCCAGTTGCTTCTGTTCCTAAACTTTGCCATGCCAAAGCACGAGCCCTGAACTGACGCTCTTACTGTATCTAAAACATCTCAGCTGATGCCGATGAACAGTGTAACAGGTCCTGAAACAGAAAGCAGCTGCACATATCCTAGTATTTGACACTTTGGTTACTTAAGCGAGCAGACACCATACCTATGCCCCTAGTTGTGGCCTTTATTTGTATAAATATGTCCTTATTTATGCAAAGTCTTCCTGCACCAAGCACATTCAGCACAGTCATGGTGATGCTAGATGGGAGAGGACAGCATGCAAGGGGAAGTAGAGGGTACTGAGTTAGTACCTCTTGGAAAACACTTCCAAACAATATCAGGATCATTTAAAAAACCACTACTAATCATAACCCATGCAAGACAGGCAACAAAACTCGGGCTACCAAATATCAAGTGGGTATTTTCATGGAGAAAATGGAGGGAAAAAAAAAAATCTGCTTGCACCAGCTGAAAGCCTTGGATCTCCTGAGCCATCGATTAGTGACAGTGCAAAGCGTTCCTCACTGTTCCCTTGGATGCAATCGCAACGGCGAGGCCAAGGACTGACTCACGGGTACTTGACTGCCTGCATCTGCGCTTGCTTGAGTCATACCTGCTCTGCGATATGCAGAGGACTTCAGCCTCCAGGACCGTCCATACAGAGCCTCTCATAAGTGCTACGTATGCTTAATTATATATTTAACGGGTTATAATGGGGGACCTGGAAGAATTCCACTGAAAGCGTAAGGACGGTTACAATATGTCAGAAGTTATTTCTTATAAGATCAGCAAAAGCATTCTCCTAAAACGGTCTGTACATTTTCACAGCAGTTTTCTTAGTCCCTCGACTTCGGTTAAGCAGCTGACTTTTCAATCTTTTTGAGACAGTTTCTCAAATAGCAGCACTTCCCAAATTATGCTGAACAGTACCCACAGCTGGTACTCAAAAGTCTCCAGAGACAGACCAGTGCTACCACACCACACCGCACCGATGGGCTCACGTTGCCTCACGTGTCCCGTGATCCCTTGGCCAGCGGGGCCCACACAGCACTCCCTGGAGCTCTAGCAGTCTGTGGAAAAATACATTTTAATATATATTGGGGTAACACTTCCTTATGCTGTACGTAAATGTATGCCACAGGTCTCCAGGAGCAAAATAGCAAGTAAAATATTTATGTAACTGCCATTTCGCGGGATGGAGATTTTAACCAAGTGAGAACTGAAAAAAAAATATAAATCAGAGT
>VZSF01010962.1:0-24834 GCA_013398295.1 Chionis minor
CACGGGAGGGACAAGTGGACCTTGAGCGCGTGGGTGGGGCAGGCAGCGCCCCCACCGAGCCCTGCTCTGCCCCAGGCTTGCTCGTAGAGGCCGAGGGAGAGGATGCCGCTGCCACGCAACGCCAAGATGCTGAGCACCAAGCAGCCCCGAGCAGGCAAGGTGGTCTCTGCCACAGAGAATGCCAACCCTGAGAAGGTGAGTCCCCAGCCAGGCGAGGGGCCGGGGGGTCTCCCGTGGGGCAGCTACCCCCTTACTCCAACAGCCTCTATTGCAGGAAGAAAGCTGTCAGGCCAAGAGGTCTCCATCCTCACCCCAGGGCGGGCCCAAGAAGAGGTCGGCGTTTGGGGACATCACCAATGTGAGTGCTTCCGTGTGGGTGGGGGCTTCGGTACCTCCTGTGAGCCCCCATGGGAGTGGGGCTGGGTATTTCCCCCAGCAGGCAGAGTGGGGGGTGTCCTGTGCCCCACCAGCGGGAGGAGAGGTCTCCCTGTAGGGCGCACCCCGCTTCCCTCTGTGCACCCCTCTGTAAACCCCCGTTCTCACCCAAACAGGCTCACAAGAACCAGGTGGTGACAGGGAAGAAGGAGGCCGTGAAAGCAGCGCCACACAAAGCCCAGAAGGCCCATGCTGCCCTGGGGGTGGCCAAGAACAATGAGATCAATCTGAAAAAGTGAGTAGCTAGGGTAGATGGGGATGGGGACCGGCACAGGGGGGACATTGCAAGGCACAACGTGAAAGTCTGTCACATGGGAAAGAACAAGCAGTGGTGGGGGCTTCCTTTGGATGATGGAGACCATGAGCCAGGTGGGAGGGGCAGATAGTGGATAAAACAGCCTCAAATTGCTCCAGGGGATGTTTAGATTGCATATTAGGAAGAATTTCTTCACCAGAAGGGTTGTCAAGCACTGGAACAGGCTGCCCAGGGAAGTGGTGGAGTCGCCATCCCTGCAGGTATTTAAAAGGCGTGTAGGTATGGTACTTAAGGACACGGTTTAGTGGTGGACTTGGCAGCATCAGGTTTACGGTTGGACTTGATGAACTTAAAGGTCTTTTCCAACCTAAATGATACTAAGAGTCTCTCTTGGGATGTTTTAGAGGTGGTTTAGCCCCTTCCTGAAGCAGCAAGGGGCTGTGGAGAACCTCTTTCAGCCAGGAGATGTGGCCTCCTCCCATCAATGATTTACGGTCTTCTCCCATCCAGGTCAATGAAGAAAACTCCCCCGACAGAGGCTCCTGCAAAGCCCAAGGAGGATCCCGTGCCACAAGAGCCGGTGGTACCTTCGGCGCAGGTACCTTCGGCGGAGGTACCGAAGCCTCTGAGGACAGGGCGGGGAGCCTGGGCTGCAGCCTGGCTCCCAGTCTCATCCTGATGGTGCTGGTCTGTGGCTGCCACTGGTGATACTGGGGCAGCAGGAAGGGCTTCACACCTCAGAGATACTCGGGCCAGTGTAATGGGAAGCTGGGGAGGGCGGGTAAACCCCCCACCTTCTTCCTTCAAAAGCTCTCCCATGGGAAAGCATGGGGTGGGGGCAGATGGGGAAGGGGGAGCAGAGGTGCAGCAGCCTTGCCCTGAAGGAGTGACCAGCACCCGCAGAGCTCAGGGCCTCCTTCATCCCACCAGGTACCAGCGGTGGAGGACATAGACAAGGAGCAGCTGGGTGACCCCTATGCCAACGCAGAGTACGCCAAGGAGATCTTCGAATACATGCGGGGAAGAGAGGTAGGTGATGCCTGACCAGGGGGTGGCAGCCCTGTCTGGGGAAGAGGTGGCCATGTGGGCAGGGCCACCTGCTGCCCAGAGGCTTCGAGGGTCTGGTGGGGGCCTGCATGGGGTGGGAGGGGGCTCCCTTGAGAGCGGTGGTGTCTGGTGAGTCCCTGACAGCTGGTACCTTGGCAGGAGAAATTCATGCTCCCTGACTACATGGAGAAGCAGCCAGACATCAGCGGGGACATGCGTGCCATCCTGGTGGACTGGATGGTGGAGGTGCAGGTATGTGGACATGAGGAGGGGCATGGCCTTCTGCAGAGTGGCCCCCACCCTGCCTTTGGCATGTGGGACCTCAGTGTGCCAGCAGAGGCTCCTGCAAGTGTCCCCAGTGCAGAGCTCATCTTCCCTGCTCCCCAGGCTGGGGATGAGCTTGTATCCCTCCCTCCAAGCTTGGCATTGTGGATATCTCTGGCCCCTGTTGAGGGAATGGGGGGGGGTGAGGTAGGCCTAGCTTCTGCCTGACACCCCCTCCTGTCCCCCTGCCCTCATCCTTGCAGGAGAACTTTGAGCTGAACCATGAGACGCTGTACCTGGCTGTGAAGCTGGTGGATCACTACCTGGTGGAGGTGGTGAGCATGAGGGACAAGCTGCAGCTCATCGGCTCCACCGCCATCCTCATCGCATCCAAATTTGAGGTGATTCCTCGTGCACTGTCTTGGGGTGCTGGGGCAGAGGGAGCTGTGCCTCTCTGGTCCCTGTGGGTTGCTGGAGAAGGCCAGGTCCCAACAGTGCCAGGCCACTGCTCTGAGAGCTGCTGGGGCAGCATGTGTGTCCTCATGTTACCCCCTGCTCCTCCATCCCAAGGGCTGTGAATGCAGTCCCAGCGGGCTGGATCCTGGCTCCTCTCTTGCAGAGACCTCCAGGACAGCTGAGCTCACCTCATGAGAGCAAGGCTTGGAGTTAGAGCCAAGGGCTGGGGCAATGTAGACCACACACAAGCCCCAGTGGGTGTTGTAACAGCCCTTTTTGGGTCTGGCAGGGCACGAGCCCTTACAGGGCCTGTGGACTAGTGGGCTTTCCTGCGCATTGCCAGGATGAGCCCCCATCAGGGTGCTGAGCAGTTGTGCCCCCCCTGGCAGGAACGGTGCCCACCATGTGTGGATGACTTCCTTTACATCTGCGACGATGCTTACAAGCGGGAAGAGCTCATTGCTATGGAGATGAGCATCCTCAGCACCCTCAAGTTCGACATCAACATCCCCATCGCCTACCGGTTCCTGCGACGCTTTGCCAAGGTGGGCGCAGTAGGCAGGTGGCGAGGTGCCTCCAGGCACTCCCTGGGGTGGCCATGCGTATCCCTGGGGCCCTGGGCTCCCAGCTGGCAGCGAGGAGGGTTTGGCCAGGCCCTCCCAGCAGGGTCATGGGGTGAAGATGTTGGCTGTGGTAGGCTAGGGGCATGGGATCTGTGCCCCAGGGGCAGCACTCTAGATACCAAAAAAGACTGGGGAGAGGGGCAGCGTTGTGCAAAAGGCTGAGCCTTTCCCTGTGCCTGCCTGGCTGTAGTGCGCCCGTGCCACCATGGAGACGCTGACGCTGGCCCGGTTCCTCTGTGAGATGACTCTGCAGGAGTATGACTACGCCCGGGAGAGCCCCTCCAAGCTGGCTGCCAGCTGCCTGCTGCTGGCGCTCACCATGAAGAACCTTGGTGGCTGGGTAAGCGCCTGCCCAACCCGCTGTCCCCACTGAGGCACCGCAGCGGTGCAGGAGTGGGTGGACTGCTGTGTGGGTGTGATACTCAGATTTGGGGGACTCAGAGGCAAGATGGTGGCTGTTACCATCGCTGAGAGGACCCGAGCTCAACCCTACTGTCCCTTTTGCAGACACCCACACTGGAGTACTACAGTGGGTACCGCTCCCAGGACCTGCATCCCCTGGTGAAGAGGCTGAATTTCCTGCTCACGTACCAGCCCCACGACAAGCTGAAAGCTGTGCGCACCAAGTACTCGCACAGGTGAGCATCGTGGGGCCCTGCCTCGTGCCTGCCCCCTCTGCAGATGGCAGCACCACCAGCACGCGCCCTTGGGTGCTGCAGAGAACTGTGGGGCCCTGTCAGGGCTATGGCTGAACGCTAAGCCAACGTGCTTCCTTCCAGGGTCTTCTTTGAGGTTGCCAAAGCCACCCCCATGGACATGCTCAAGCTGGAGGAGATACTGAAGAGCTGCTAGCCCCGTCTCTGTAAATAGCCTGTAAATAGCGGGGTGCTCTCTGGCAGGGGAGCACCGTGTACATAAATAATAGCAATTTTAATTGAAGGGGGGGGGGGAAAAAAGTCATGTGGAGTTGTTAATAAAATGTAAAGTTTGTCTTACGTAGTGGTGGTGGCTGTTGGGGCAGGGGATGGTGGTGGAGCCCATGCTGAGCTCCTGAGCTGTGGGTGCCTTTGCTGTGGTGGGGGGGCGTGGGGGTTCTGCATGATGGGGAGCAGCAAGGGCTGAGAGCAGGAAGCTGAGGGGTGAAGGCTGGAAGGGGCCCCGTCACCATCGCCATCCTCACCCTCCCCTAAGTAATGACACTACGCAAGCAGCAGCAATGAGTATCTTTTCTCCCAAATATTTACACAGCTTAAATACCCATGTGGGGAAGAGGGATCTTTGCTTTGGCCCCAGCCTGGGCACATGTATGGCAGCCCGAGCTCCCAGAGCGACCCTGCCGTGGGCTGGTCGGGGCGGGGGGGGGGGGCACACCACACTGTCTACAGGGCTAGACCTCTGCTTTAGTGTTTCCAGCCCAACAGGCTTGGGGAGAAGCAGCGGCTCCAGGGACACCAGGGGACAGACAGACAAAGCAAGGCAAGTAGTGGGGCTCCACACACATGGGGCACGGTGGGGAGCGGGAGACCCCCTGCCTGACCCCTGCTCCAAGGGGCAGCACCCAGCATCTGGTTTGGGCGACTGCCCCGCTGCTGACCTAGGGTGGGTTGCTGAGCTCCTTAATGGCCTGGAGGATTCTCTTCATGTGGCCCACTTTGGTGATCCCCAGGTCCTGCAGGGAGGAGAGAGGGAAGCTGATGTGCTGGTGGGGGGCCAGCCCTCGGCTCCTGCTGGTGGGCAAGCGGCGGGACAGGGCCCACGGCTGCAAAGCCCAGTGCCTCATGCCCTCCCTGCCAGAGCATGGTCCTTGCGAGGAGCCCTCGGTCCTCTCACAAGCGTGTCCCCATGCCTGGCTGCAGGAGAGGGCACGGTGCTGTTGATCCTGCTTTGGGCAGGCATACAGAGCCTTGCAAGCCGGGGGGCCGGGGCCACCCCCCTCCCCTGCTTCCAGCCCCTGCATGCAAGCGAAGCGAGTGGGGCAAGCTCAGCCCTGGGGGGCTGGGGGCAGGTGCAGGGCCAGCACCAGCCTTCTCCCCCCACGAGGGATGGGGAGAGGAGGGATGGAGGACACCGTGCTCCCCGGGGCTGGGGGTCCCTCAGGGGGCACAAGGAGGGTTGTACCTTCAGGTCTCTCCTCTCCAGCAGGATCAACTCAGAGCCCTGGATGTCATGCCGAACAAAAATGTCTCTGTACTCCCCTAAACCGAGCGCTTCCAGCCAAGCTGCCACCTCCTCGGAGCCCCACTTGTCCGCTAGCAGGGAGGAAAACCACAGAGGTGGATGGGGTCCCCGCAGAGGCAGCCGGCGGCGGCAGGGCAGGCAGCAGGCAGCCGAGGGCAGCGGTGGCGGCAGGCTGCAGCCAGCACCCCCCCTCCCACCCACCCCCAGCTCTGGCACAGCCAGAGGCCACAGCAGGCTCAGGCTGGAGAGGTTTCTCCCCCCCCTTAGCTTACTTACGGAGCATCCGAGCTTCTCCCCCTCGCCAAGACCCCCAGCCCCAAGGCAGGGACTTACCCAAAGGGCTGGGCTGTACCATAGCCCCCTTCTCGCCATTGCAGTGGCAGTGGAGTTACAGGGCCAGGGCGGGGGGGCTCCGCATGTCCGTTAGCAGAAAAATTAAGCTCTAAGGGGCTGTTGGTAACAAAGGTGACATCCCCAGACAGCCAGGATGTGCTCTGTCCCCCTCCCACAGGGTCCCTCCACAGCATGCCCAGGGCAGGAGGCCAATGGATAGCTCAGCACGTCGGGGTCCCTACTGGCGTGGGCTGTGCCTGTCTCCCTCCCCGGCCTGCCGCCCGCTTTACCTGGGAGCGCGCTGTTGGTCTTCTGCTTTTGCGCCTTGTCCTTGTCCTTCCTGGGCTTGGGGATGTTGAGGCGCAGTTTGAAGCTGCCCTTGTTGGCGCTGCCGGCACTTTCCTGCAAGAAGCCAGGCTGAGTGGGGTGCTGGGGCCACCAGGTGGGCTATGCTCCCCCTCCCCGGTCCCTGGGCACCCACCTCCTCAGCCGGGTGGGCAATGGGCCCCAGCCAGTGGATGTCCAGCAGCCTCTGCAGCTCCTGGCCCAGCACGCTCAGGGGGCCGTGCAGTGCCTCCTCCTCCTGTGGCGAGTCCAGCTGGGGGGGAACAGGGACCCTCCCCAGCCCTGCTGCCACCCCCACAGATGCCAGCCAAGGGCGTGGGCCCCTCTGGCAGGGGGCTCGGGGTCCTCTCCAGCCCCCCCACTCACCGCTTTTCCTTCCAGAAACGCCCTGGTTTCGGCGTACAGCTCCTTGATGCTCAGCACCACCTCCACAGCCGCATTCCTGCTAAGAAACTGGGGGGCATGGAGGGGTGACTCCTTGAGTGCCGGGGCCCCGGGGCAGCTGGGTGAAGGTTGCCTTGCACCCCCAGCCCTAGCTCACCTCCGAGGTGCCAGCAGCTTTGTTGGAGAGGGCTTCGCTCAGCGCCAGGGAGCTGGTGTTGACAGCATGCGCCAGCTCCTGCTCCACGGCTTTGTGAGCCTTGGCTGCCTCGTGGATCCTGCAGGCGAGAGGGGCTGGAGCTGCTGGGGCTCCCCCAGGCGGGACGGGCAGCGTGGGACGATGAGGACCCTGTAGCTCTGGCTGGCTACTACAAAGCTTCCCCCCACTGTGCCCACCACATTCCACAGCCTGACCTGGCGATGAGGGTCTCGGCGACCCGCGAGACCTGCTGCAAGAGGCTGCTCTCCTCCTCCGTCAGGTACTCCATGGACTGCTGGGAGCTGAGCCGTGGTCGGGCAGCCGCTCGGTAGCTCTCCCCCTTCTGCTTGTCCTCCCAGGACTTGAGGGTGCTTTCAAATGCCTGCAGGGGATGGAGATGACCTCCCTCAGCCTGTCACAGCTACCTCTGCGGAGCATGGCTCTGCTGCACCAGCTGCGCCAACCCCGAGCTCACCCGGTCCCTTGTCAGCATCTGGGCTCTGTTCTTGTGCTGGATCTTGATGATGCCGGGTGGCTGGATCCAGGCTTCTCCGTCCACCTGCACGGGGACACCCTCGTCCCCCCGGATGGTAATCTTCACCACGCGGCACTGTGGGACAGAGAGCCTGGGGTTGGCACTGCAGCCGCAGCTTCAGATGCTGTGCTGGGGTTGAAAAGCCTCCCGGCACCAGCCAGGAGCCGGGCCGAGCCACACCAGCTCAGTGGTGCCCCAAAAACTTTCTGGCACCACGCAGGGTCCCTTGCCCCTACCTGTGCGATGCGATGGTGCTGGAGGTTGATGACCCGCGACACAGCCATTTGGATGCTGCCAAAGACAGCCACCACCTCCAGCTTTTTGTCATCAAAGGATGGAGCCCCAAAGTTCTGTAGAGGACCAGTGAGACTCCCAAACTGCGCTTGTTTTTGGGACCCAGCTTTTTCCTCCATGTGTGCCCAAAGTAGGGACACCCCAGACCCCTGCCCAAGGGATCCTAGGTTCCCTGGGACCATGGGAAGGACATCGTGCCCTCGCTCCCCACCCCAGCGCTGGCACTCACATTGTCCTCCTTGGTGCCTCCCCAGAAGTTGATGCCTCCGGCGTAGCTGGGGATGTTGAGGACAGCAATGCCCTGCAGGCTGGGCAGCGAGATGGGCACCCCATCGCACTGCAAGAGAGGGCTGAGCATGGGGGGCCACCACGCTGACACCCCCCCGCCCCATCCCTGTTTCCTCCGGCACCGTACCTCCAGCTGCACCCGCTGCTCCAGGTTCTTGTAGGTGCGCTGCAGAAGCTCCTTCGTGCCCAGCACCCCGTACCACATCATGTTCTTGGTGCGGCTGCTGCAGGGTGAAGAGGGCTGGGTGAGAGGGGCTGCGGGCTCCCCCCTGTGTCCTGCAGGCTCTGCGCCCTCCCCAGCGTACTGGGCTGAACCAGCCGGCCTGGACCTGCATCTGCCTCAGTTTCCCCACTCCCAGAGCAGGGAGGGCTGTCCACTGCCTTGCAGGAGATGCAGGCTGCAGCATGCAGCACCCAGATGTGCACCCTTCCACACCAGCACACCAGGTCTCCTCTACCCAGGTGCAGAGTGTGTAAATCCCACCAAGCCCTCCTGTGCTCAGTCACGCACCCAGGGGGCATCGGCAGCTGGACTCTCACAGCAGCCCTTCCCCTTCCTGGGGGCGTTTGCAACCTGCCACCCTCCCAGAGCTGTTCACTCCGTCATCGTGGCACTGGGTGCAGGTGGAAAACCTGCCACAGGAAGGGGTCCCCAGCCAGGCACGGCAGCCCTGAGCAGACCCCAAGGGTCCCAGCATCCTGAAGGTCCCTCCTGGTGCGGGCACCGGAGAGCTGGGGCTGGAGAGGGGGTGGCACATGTTTTCCCAGGGAAATCTTAGGGGAGAGCAGGGGGTGTTCAGCCAACCTGCACTTCTTGGGGTGCTCATCCCTTTTGTTGTTGAACTCCAGGGAGATCTTCGCATCCAGGCCGATGCCAAAGTAGTTATTCATGACACATTTCTCTGAGAAGAGGCTGAAAGCAGCAGACAAGGCGGGTGAGTTGGGGGGCCGCTGCACACGGGCAACCACTGGGCTGGCACTGGGGAACAGGGTATAACACCCGCTGGAGCTGCAGTGTGAGCTTCCAGAGGGGCTGGCACTGGGAAGCCAGCAGAGCTGGCTGGAGCCCCCTCAGTCCCCATGGTGGGACACCCGTAGCGCAGCGAGAACCTGCCTGCACTGGCCAGGGGGGGAGCCCCCAGGTCCCAGCGTGAGCACAGTGCTGGCCAAGGGGCTGGCAGCAAGAGATCCTGCACCGGGCACATGCAGGCTTCCCGACGTGGCCAGGCCAGGGAGAGCTGGGCACCAGGGATGCCACACTGGTGGGCAGAGGATCCCCCAGCCGCCATCTCCAGAAGGCAGCGTGGTGTCAGCTCTGCTCCCACTCCATGATGGTGAGCAAGGGCGGGCCAGGGACCACAGGGCAGGCAGGAGCCCAGACTCACAGGGCACTGGGATCTTCAGGGAACTGCAAGCTGCCGAAGCTATCCGGCCGGTCCAGGATGACGGAGGAAGACGCGGAAGTCACTGTCTCCCGCCGGGAGCCTGGCCATGGGGAGAGAAGGCAGCTGCTGAACTGGCTCTTACCTTGAGCTCATCCAACAGCTCACCCCCATGTTCCCCCAAAAAGCCACGTGCCCCATTGGCAGCTTACTGAGCCTCTCCTCCTCCTTGCTGAGCTCCTCCGAGCTGTCCTTCCTGCTGGGACCTGCGCTACTCTGGTAGGCCTGGGTCTGCTTGTTCTGCTCATCCACAGCTGGATGCAAAGAGGAGCATGACCGTGCGCCCTGGGCAGCCCCATGGCCCTGTGCCCCCTCCCTGGGTCAGCCTTGTGGGCTCATGCCAGGCAGGGCCCAGGGTGGCACCTCTGCCCCGCATTGGGGAACTCCCTCAGCCACGCCAAGCACCAGAGAAGGGCTGATGCCCCTGGGTTGCACGGCACTGCTGCCACTCCAGGGATTCAGATGGGGAAACCAAGGCACGTGTCCAGCACCAAGCTGCAGTGGCTCTGCAGCCCGTGCCAGGCTGCTGCAGCACCACGCGAGCTGCCAGCCCCCGCCACCCCCTCACCTTTCTCCGCCTGCTCAATGATTTGCCGCAGGGCTTTCTTCAGGCTGTTTGCCCGCAGCATGAGCTGCTCCTTGGATTTGAAGATGCGTGGCACAGGGCTGGGGTTGAAGCTGCCACCTTTCTCCTGGTCCTTGGTGTCAGCAGGGGCGGCCTGCGCCATTCCCTCAGGGACCATGATGGCCTGAGCCTCCTCGTTCAGCTCCCGCACCAGCGAGTCCAGCTTCTCGTTCAGCATGGCGCACTGCGGGACATCGCCACGCTCAGCACCCTGGCACAAGCCACTGCCCACCACCAGTGCTGCGCGCCTCCCTGGGCACCCCAGGCTCGCCCGGGCACCTATAGAGCCTGGGCATCCCGAGCACAAGGGCACCCCGCCTTTGCCTGGGCATCCCGAGCACAAGGGCACCCCGCCTTTGCCTGGGCACCCCAAGCCCAGCACACCCCCATACATCAGGGGCCACCAGAGCAGACCCCACCAGCCCCACCGCTGCGCCACCCAGCGCACCTCAGCCCTCCAGCTGCCCTGCAACCCACCTTCCGCGCCATCAGCTCGGCCTCCTGCTTGTTCTCCGTTGCCCTCTTGTAAGCCCGGCCAACTTCAGCCACAAAGTCATTGACAGTGCCGCAGAGGAACCTGCCAAGGGAAGCCGCAGGTGGGTGGGGAGGGGCACGGAACCACCAGCCAGGCACAGATGCCAGCTGGGGGGCTGCTGGGATAACACCCCCCTGCACCAGAGCGGCGGTGCCGGGGTTATCTGCCAGGCACCGGCACAGCCAGCAGCCGCTGGTGGCCAGACAGGGGACAGCCTGGCCTCAGGGGGGCTCAGCACCCCTGGGGACATGCCCCCCCGCCTGGCAGAGGGGCTCCGGCACCCCCGTGGCCAGCCACCTCCTTACTTTGCAGATGAGATCACCACCGAGTGCTTGTCCGACTCCAGGATCTTGGCCAGGTGGAAGGCAACAGAGTCGGCGTAGTGGGAGATCTGGGCCTGGCGGGGACAGGAGAGGACAGCTGGAGCCGCGACAACCCCCCGGCTGCCCTGCTCCAGGATGGAGCCTTGCCCAGCCAGCTCTGGACCAGGGATGAACAGTCCTCCTCGGCCCTCTCCCCCAGCACTGAGGGTGGCCATGCCCACGCCGCTGGGCAGAGGGGATGATCAGCCACAGCAGGAGGGAAACTGAGGCAAGGGCTTGAGGGGGAGCAGGCGGAAGAGTCCAAAATTTCCTGCCAGTAGCAGTCTGGCTCCACCTGCCTCTGCTGCCCGCTCCCAAGTGCACGTGCCAGGCTGAGACCTGCCAGACTCATTTCACCGCATGCAGCCAGCTGACAGCCCCCTTGCAGCCCTGGTCCCCAGGGACCCCTGGCATGACCTCCCCCTCTGCAGTCTCACCCTGCATGCCCTCGAACCAGCTGAAGGGGTGACCGGGGACCTGGTCACCAGCCTGTCCTCCTGCATCTCAAGCCCACGGTCCCCAACAGTGCCCACCTGGATGTTGGAGTCCCCGTTCTCCTCCTCCTTCAGGGCTGGGGGGGACTGCTTGGGGGCCTCGTAGGTCAGCACGCTCCACCTGCCAAGCAGAGACCAGGGCTGCCTGCCACCTCCTGGCACCCCGGCATGGGGACACATGGGCAGGGGACAAGGACAGGCTGCCTGAGCGGTGCCGAGGCGGGGAGGGGGGAGCAGAGAGGTGCGTGCCCCATGCCGTGCTCACCGGTCCAGCATCTTGGTGGTGGCCCTTTCCAGCTTCTCCAGGATCTGCAGCAGCTGGGTGTCGTCGTCGCACAGGCTGCCCCAGCCCAGCACTCGCGCCAGGTCATTGCCGGTCCCCAGGGGCAGGACGCCCAGCTGGCACTGCAGGAGAAGGACAGGGTGGGGGGGCTCAGAGCAGCGACACCCCCCAACCCTGCCGTGCCCACTGCTCACAGCACCCCGGGGCACACGGCGGGGGGTTCACTGCCGCGGCGTGTGCTGGCGCTGGGGACACCGCCAGCCTGTGCCGGCGATGCCGGGCACGCTCGCTCACTTGCTTGTGGAGACCAAGGGCGTCGATCTCGGAGAGCACCCAGCCCACGCTGCCATCCCCGCCGCACACCAGGATCCGGAAGGTGGAGAACTTCTGGAAGAGGCGCAGCCTGGCAGGGCAACAGGAGGGAGGGGCTGAGGGCTGTGCCGGGAGCCCGCCGGAGCCACCCCGCGGCGCCCAGGCCAGCGCTTACCCCAGGTGCGGGCCCCCGTTCATGAGGTCAAAGACTTGGGCCGGGTTGAGGAACTGCTTGAACTTGCGCAGAAACTTGACGCCCTGGTTGTCCCCGCTCTTGGAGTTGACGAAGGCCAGGAGAGGGCTGGAGCAGGTCGAGGGGCAGGTGGCCTTCCAGAAACCTGTGGCAAGCCCAAGCACTGAGTCCCCAGCCTCAGCTCCCACCCCCCAACGACACTGATGGAGACACCTGGGAGAGCAGAGGCCACGTGGACACCCTGACTGTGCTGTGCCTGACCCTGAGGGTGCTGGGGCCGGGCAGGATTGCGGTGCCCTTGGGTTGGTGAGGGGTGAGAGGAAGAGTAAGAGAGATGGCAATGGGGATGGGAACAGGGATGGGGTGGGGATGGGGATGAGCAAGGCTAGCACCAGCGTGGATCCAAGTTAGGTTCCTGCTCCATCAGCGTCCCTGCAGGCACAAAGTGTGTCACCGAGCTGATGCGTGTTCCCAGCCCACCACTCCAAAAGGGGCAGCGGTGGTGGGCGCACGGGAGGGTCCACTCCTCGCTGCAACAGCCCGGGTGGGACCAACGCAGCAAAACCACATGGGAACGGGGCACACTCCCACCCGGGGGTGTTCCCAGGGGTGGCACTGCCAGCCAGCGTGACCACAGGGGACCAACTGCAGCCCCAAGGGGCTCTACTGTCACCCCCAGTTCTGCCGCCTGCTCCTAGCAGGGCTCTGGCAGGGTGGGTGCGAATGACGCAGAAGCCTCGGGAGGCTTGGCAGCCAGCACCACGCTTTTAGAGGAATGAGATGGGAGTGAAATGTGCCCGAGGCAGAGGAGGATCGATAGCTGGCCCACGGCCTGCGCCCGCCTCAGGCACATCTTGGCCATCCCCGGCCACGGGCTGGTGCCCGCTGGCTCCGTCCCTTGGCAGCCCCTGCGATGCTGCGGCAGGGGAAGCATCAGCCCTGTCTGCTGCTGGCACCGGCCCCACAGCCACTGCCCCAGAGCCCCGCCAGGTGCAGCCGGGAGCCCCAGTGCCTCCACCGCATGGGGAGCGCCGTCCCCGCGGCCCCCCGCCGCCCAGCCCGGCATCGCTCGATCTCCGCTCCCAACCCAGCTGAGCGGAGCGGATCGGGAAAGCAAAACACCAGGGGCTGCTGAGTCAGAGCGTGGGCTGCTGCGGAAGAGCCTGCTGCCAGCAGCACCCGTCCGCTGCGGGGGGACAGTGCGGCAGGAGAGGGGGGCTGCGGCCTCGCCGGCTGCTTCCCACGGTAGCAGAGCCTGGTGGGGCTCAGCCGCGGCCACAGCCGCCGGCCCCACAGCCGCCCCGGCCTCATTTGGCGGGGGTGCTGCGCCAGGGACAGGGCAGAGACACTACCGGGGAGCCAGCCGCCAGCAGCCACGGCTCAGAAGCCGGAGGAGAAGCCGCGTGATGGTTACCCTGACAGCATCCCGATGAGTAACGAGAAGCAGATGAGCCACCGGCTGAGCTGAGCAGTGAAAATCATTAAAGAACGAGGAAAGAAATATCCGGAGGAGAAGAACAGATTTTACTCAGCAGAGGCCAGCTGGGCCCCTCCGGAGAGGGTGAGGGAGACAGCGGGGGGGTGTCCGGTGTCCCTCCAGGCCGCACATTGCTTCTTCCCCCAGCACACTGCAGCCACCCACACCGGGGGGAAGCTGTGCTCTGCACTACCAAAAAACCAGCTGAGGCTAGGCTGAGAAATAACCCAATCAAGGGCCTCCTCCTGCCCTGCAAAGTGCTGAACTATTGGGGTGCAACAGGGGGCACCACACATCAGGGGATCAGGGCTAGCACCACTGACCTCAGCACAGAGGGACCATGATCAGGGCCACCACGAGAGACAGCCTGGCAGGAGCAACTGAAGCCACGGGCGGGGAAGAATGTGCCACCCCGAAGCATGGCACCATCACAGCCCTGGGGCAGAGCACAAGGCAACAAGCAGCCTTCAACCCACAATGCAGCAGGGAGGGGCGTTGACTCTGGAGCCTACTGACGGTGATGTTCCTGGTGCCCCACGTGAAAGTGGGCACAGTGCCACAAGTCAAAGCCTGCAGAGGAGCTCAGAGCCCTGTCCCAACCAGCCTGTGCCCCCCACCCACAGCCCAGCCTGTCCCCCTCCATGACTCACCATCTGAATCAATGCTGTTCAAGGCGGTTGGCGGGATGATGGACACTTTGTATTGGCCCAGGGGGCACCTCTTGCCGAAGAGCTCCTTGCAGGCGCTGTGAACCTGGGGGGACAGGGGCATGTGCATAAGCAAAGCCAGGGGACGCAGCACCAGACCCCCCAGCCTCAGTTTCCCCAGCAATGCACCCAGGAGGGGCAGTGCTGTCTGTGCCGCGGCAGGGGGGGCAGGGACAGACACATCCTTACAATGGCCTTGCACCAGAGACACCGCCAGTCCTGCAGCCTCCGGACGCTGCCGCATGTCCGGTCGCAGACGGCGCAGCGCGCGCTGACGGGCAGGTTTCCCTCCAGCCACTGGTGGGGCATGGCCACCTGCAGAGAGGGGCAATCGCCAATGGCACATCACCCCTGCTGCCCCCACAGTGCTTGAGGGACAGTGACACTGGCCACCCCCTTCCCCAGGCACCACGGAAGGGGTGGGCAGGGGATGGTGCCCCACAGTAGGGCAAGGCAGTCCTGGGACCCCTCCCGTGCCCTCTGGTCCCTGCCTGCCAGGCCCCTTGCACCCACCAGCACATGGGGCAGGGCAGGGGTGTCCCCAGAAAACGTGTTGGGGTGGCCCCACTTGGAGAACAATAAGGGATCCTGATGCCAGGTGGCAGAGAAGATGTCCCCCGGCCATGTCCCTGCAGAGCCAAGCCCAGAGGCCGCACAGTGCAGGGGACAGCTGGGGTGCCAGGACACCCCCTGCTCCTGATTTGGGCACAGCAAGGCCAGCTCTGCTGGTGGCTCTGTCCTGCCAGGGTCCCCCACGGGGACTCCCCCGCTTACCCCATCCTCATCCTCGATGATTTCAGTGCCGATGGAGGCCAGTGTCGTCCACTTGCAGTTGTTGGTGGCTCTGACAGCGCAGCGCTTGTGCGCCTTGAACTTGCAGACTGCACGGGGTGGGAGCAGATGAGGAGCAGGGACGGTCCCCACAGGATACGCAGCCGTGGTCCCCAGCCCCTCCACCGCTGGTGACGCTGCTGTCCCAGCAGCCGGCGGGCATCACCCCACATCCCTCCTGGTCTGGAGCAGGAGGGTCCCCCCAGCCCACCCCCCAGCAGGACCCCGGCGCTGACCTTCGCAGGAGAGGCCATGGGAGGTGACCCCCGGGAGGGCTTCGCGGCACACGTTGCAGAAGGTGGGGCGGGCGTGGGAGCAGGCGTACCAGTTGTGCATGCCTGAGAAGTGCTCCATGTTGAACTGCGTCGCCTGCTGGGGGCCACAGCCCTGCCCCGTCAGTCCCATGGGACCCCCAGCTGGCACTCCCGCCCTCCTGGCCCCCCTGAAGTCCCCCCCAGCCCCACTCCTGGCTCCTGTCCTCCCCACGGGCTGTGCCAGGGGCAGCAGCTCCCGTCCGGTAGCCAAAGGTGCCCCCGCCTCCCAAGGAATACCCACTCACTTGCAGACCCCCGCCCACGTCACCTCATGAATCTCCCACTTCTGGACAGATTTCAGGGCACCGATCCAGTCCTCCATCTCCTTACGGTTCTCTGCACACAGGATGAGCTTCCGGAATGGCGTGATCACCTGCAACAGCCACCGTCCCCCTGTTCCCTTGCAAAGCCACCCCGCGGCCAGCCTGCCCCCAGCAGCGCAGCCCCCAGCAAAGCCTGGCGCACGGCCACCGGTGCCACCTCCAGCAGCACGAGGCCACGCTGCAGGGTGCCCCACAGCTCTGTGGGGAGGGAATAGGTCTGGGGTGCCTCCCCACGAGGTGCTGAAGGGGTCGCCCCGCAGCTCCCTCACCGTGAAACTGTTGTTGATGTTCTTGGTGCTGGTCTCGGCCACGCTGGCATCGGACAGGTCCACCTCATCAAAGATCAGGGACTGTAGGGGAGAAACCAGAGCCCCAGTCCACCAGGCAGGGATTTGGGGCTCCTCCTCCCCTTGCAGGCTCAAGCCCCCCCCAGCTGAGTGTGCTGGAAGCCCCCTCCTCCCAGCTTACCTTGGCATCCTTGGCGTAATAGAGTGTCCTGCCCCGCAGCTTGAAGTATCGCCTCTTCCACCTCTGGAAGGAGCTCGTCTGCTTCAGCAACAGCCCTTCCTTCACGCTCTTCTGCAGAGACCACAGGGTCGTGAGCCCCCACAGCCCCCAGGACACCCAAAGCCACCCCCCACACCTCCGGTGACACTGCTCCCCGGGTCCCCAGGAGCCAAGCAGTGCCCAGAGCACAGCTGGGACATTCTGGGGTTCACGCTGTGCTGGATGTGGCATAGTAAATGATGCCCATCACCTGGCACACCCTGGACATTGGGTACTTCATGTGATTTGGGGGATGCTGCCGGGCACGGCAGTGGCGGTGGTTGGAGGTCTCCAGCAGCACGGAGCCACTGCTGCCGGTCGCCCCCTCCCCATCCCCAGCCCATGACAGCCTCGACCTGCTGCAGCTCCCTGGAAGCCAAGGGCAGAGATGGAGCCAGGAGAGCTCCCTTGGAGGGGACACTGACGCCCCAGAGCCACCAGGACTGCGCCTTGGAGGAGGCATTACCTGGGCATTGCGGCCCCAGACTCTTTGCCAGGTTGGGGAGCAGACGGGATGTGGCCAGCCCTGCCTGGCACCCACAGCCCCCGGAGGGGACAACCGGGGTCTGAGGGCAGCCCGCAGCAGGCAGAGCATCTCCTTGCAGCACAGCGCATCCCTGCAGCCTGTCTGCCTGTCCTCTGCCCTCCCTGATCCACAGCACCTGCCAATATTTACCCTCCTCAGAGTGGTGTTTACAAGGCTCAATTAATTAGTGCTTGCAACGTGGCTATGAGCCTGTACTGAGCGGGGTGGCAGAGATGCTCTGGCACTGCCTAATCTTTGATTGTATCTTCTTTAAACACCGCCGGCAGCCCCATTCAGCTGCTCCTCTGCAATTAGCTGCAACAGCGGTTGTATCAGATGCCGGCACATGACGACAAGGCACATTTAACGGCGAATTAGCACCAGGCACCAAGGGCATCATGAGAGAACCGTGGCCCCGGGGGCTCCACACTCTCGTGCCCAGCCCGTGTGCTGCAAGTGGTGGCACCCAGGCGCCTGCCAGCCTGCAAACACACCGGCCCCCAGCTTCAGCATCAACCCACTGGCCCACGGCTCCAAATGAGACAGCCAGAGCACCAGGAGTAGCAAGAGCCTCCAAGGTCACAAAGAAGCTAAAGCCCCACCTGGGGTGTTCACTGAGCCTCAAACTCCCCAAATGCCTGACCCCTCCCCAAGCCCCCCAGGGCATGCACCGGGATGTCCCCAGCTCTCTTCCAGCTTGCAGCCCCGAGCTGTGAGAAGGAAGATTTAAGCCTTTATCGCTTCCTATGAATGCTTTTCCCTGCCCCGGGACCGGCACAGGGTTTGGCTGTAGTTGGTCCCTGTGCTGCCTGCCCGTGTCAGCGCCGGTGCAGACAGCCTGGGTGTCCCCGGCGCCAGCACCCGGGGACCCACCGTGTCCCCTCCCCAGCCTCTCGGCTGCGAGAGCACGCAGAGGAGATGGTGAGCCCAGAGCTGCCCTGAGCCCAGGCTGCAGCACAACCAGCAAGAGCAGCGTGGCCTTCCAGGGGCGTCCAGCTGCGACCCCCACATCCACACACAAACGGTGCACCCTAGCAGTCCCTGCCCCGCGTCTGGAAGAGAAAGGGCAGGGTCCTGCCACAGCCAGGTGGGATCCAGGCACAAACGCCACGTCCACCACACCCGTGGCATAGGCACAGGTTTTGCTGTGGGTTTGCTGCAGTCACTGCTTTTGCTGCGAAGGGCAGGCAGCATGTGACTCGCTGAGGAGTGGCGTGGGGGAGCCCATGATGGCAAAGAGCAGCAGAACGTGATGATAAGAAGAAGGAAGAAGAGGCAAAGTCGGTGAAGGTGGCTCCACAGCAGGGGCCGGAGCCAGCACGGCACCAGGACATGGGCACTCAGCTCTGCCTGGCTCCAAGGACACCTTGATGGCAGGATTCGGCCAGGAAGGCTGCCCAGGGGGACAGCATCCCCTCCTGCGAGGGGGCTGGAGCTGAAACGCCCCCAGCCACGCCACTGTGGCTGCTGCAGCAATTTCTCCTGGCAGCCAGTGGCAACAAGGCATCACCCAGCCCCAGGATGTCACAGTCCAGACATTTGGGGGACGGCGATGCAGCTGACAGCAATATGCCAGCCCCAGGTTCGGGCACAGCCCAAAAGGCAGAGCCCCCAGCACCTCCACCATGACACCCATAAGAGTGTTAGGACACCTGCAGTGCCATGGCTGTGGGGTGGCGTGCCTCAGTTTCCCCCTACTGCAGACTAACTAATCACCAGCATCCCAGCGTGGAGCGGCACAGCTGGTGCAGAGAAGCTTAGGGGGCACCTGTCCCCACATCCACCTTTGAGTGCTTCCCAAAATACGTCTGGGATGCCCCAGACATGCCAGCAAAGCCCAAGCCCTCTGCCCCACCATGCACAGCATCTTGCCGCACCACCCCTTACCCCTGTGGCTGCCCGTTGCGGCTCCGTCACCCCCAACGCTGACATGATGGGGCACAGGTTCAGTCGGTACCGGTGTTGCCAGCATGCGGCCAGCCAGCCAGCTCCCTCCTGGGGGAAAACGAGGCAGGTCTCCTCTCCGAAACAAGCCACGGAGCCTGGCTGTGCCACGCTGCATGGGCAGGCACACAAGTCACTCTGTCTAGGGTGCCAGAGGGCTGTTTCGGGGTCTCACTGGGGTGAACCACCCACACACACATGACTTTTTTTGTCCGTGGGTCTCATCCAGGAGTACCTGGTGCCACCCTGTGCCGGGAGCAGCTCCCCTGTGGCTCAGTGGTTTTGGACCCCTGCGTTCAGCACTAGGGACACAAGGAGAACTGGGAGGAACATGGTGTCCAAGGCCACCAGCAGACCCAGCCGTGCAGTGGGAAGATGCACTGCAGCGAGCAGCAGCGAGCGAGCCCGTCGTTTCCCCTTCACAAACAGGAAAGGGGTGAGGAGGGCAAAGGCCAGCACTCGGGGTGAGCGGCAGGTGGGATGTGCCAGGGTGGCATCACCGCTGCTGCACCGCCTCCCCCACAGCCCCAGCCAGGGCTCCAGGGTCATCACAATAATACAGTCCCCTATAGCAGTGGCTTACCCTATAGCTCCTGTGAGCAGGAGCCACGCGCCCACCACGCAGGGTAGGGGCTGCCTCTTCCTCCCAGAGAGCTTTTGGGGACACTGACACCCCTCGGTCATTGCACAGCCCCGAGCGTGGGGTACCACCTGCACACCCCGACCCGATCCCTAGCCCCTCCGCTCACCCCAGCCACAGCTTTCCTGGCTGGCAAGCCCCAGGCAGCCCTGCAGGGAGCCACAGCAGAGCCAACGCTGGCTCCGACTCAGCAACAGAGGCGGTGAGGCAGCATGCCGATGCCCAGAGCGATGTGCCCGGCCACCAGCCTGAGGCTGGCTCCCCTCTGCGGGGCTCTGCCCCAGCCCTCCCCTGCCCCATCTCGGGGACCCTCCCTGCTCTCCCCAGCCCGGGGGGCTCAGCACCCCCTGGGAGGTCCCGGAGACACAGGGTGGGGAGGCAAAGGCAAGAACGAAACCACCCGGGGTCTGTGGAGAAACTGCCACCTCCGGCTCAGCCACAGCTCACGGAGGGCAAATGGCACCAGAACCTTGGAGGGACACGCTGAAAACAGCCCTGGGAGGACGGCTGGCCACCAGCAATGTGCCCCACCAGGACCAGGCTGGTCCCCAGGGGCCATCATGCCGTGGGCTCAACACAGGCGAGAGGGCTGGAAGCGCTCTGGGAGTGCACCTGAGCAGGGCACCCCGAAATTCCAGCTCTTCCCTTATCCCTAAGGCAGAGCCCCCGATGCTGCTTTGAACTCACACCCCGCTCTCCCAGTTCTGCCACCGCCATTCCCGGGAAGAGCCAGTCGTGCAGCCAGGTTTGTACACAGCAGGGGCGGGAGGGTTTTCCTGCCGGGATCAGCTGGGATCAGCTTGGACAGCGAAGGAGCTGCTGGAGAAGAGCCAGGCAGGCTGCGTTACTCAGGAATGCTGGCACATATGGCTGGTGGGCACCACAGTGCCTGCCCACCCGTCTTGCAGCCCTACACGGCTCCTGATGGGATCTGCCTGGCTCCGTGGCCACACGATGCCTTGTCCGGGGAGGAGGAGAGGGGACCGAACACCCAGCAACGCACCGACCTGCATTGCACCAGCGTCATCCCAGGCACCCGCCCTCCTCCAAACGCAGCAGCCCGCCGGGCACATGCCAGGGTCCGGTCGGGCCGGAGTTCGCCCCCCTCCTGAGCCGGCGGGTGGCAGGACAGCAGGGGAGAGCCGGCAGCCCTGCAAACAGCCCGGCCGTGGGGCCGCTGGCATCTGCTGGGCACCCTGTGGGCTGGAGTCGGTTGGAAACCTTATCAGGCTTTGTGATACGGCAGAGCTCTTCCGGGACCGGTCAGCTGGGGAGCTCGGTGCCGGGGGGGGGGGGCCACAGCCCTGTAGGCTCAACTGCATCTGTGCTCCCCGAGGATGCAGCCTGCTGCCATTGCAGGACCTCAAATACCCCTTTTCCCCATGCTGGGGGCATCCTTGAAAGGAGATTCCAGCAAACTATTGGTCCTAACAACTAAACTATTTGGTCCTAACCTAAACTATTTGGTCCTAACAAACTATTATGTGGTGCCACAAGGCACCGCTCAGGCCACCAAAAGGGGACGGAGGATTAACCGGAAGGAGAGGAATGAGGGAAGGAGCCCCAGAAGAAGGGCGAACTCCCCTACACCTCATCCCACAGCAGTCACAACCTTCAGTTGCTTTTTAGAAACGAGCTCATGCTTCCCTATCTACAGCCACACCAGTCCCCAAGCATCCCGCCGGCAGGCATCCCACGCCAGCCCACCCGAGCCGGCACCCCCTGCCCCTCACACCGGTGGGCACTGCCACAGCTCTGCCTCCCTGCCCAGCCGCTGACAGGCGAGAGCAGTGCTTGCATAATGGAAAATGTGAGCGGGGAGAGGGCAGCGCATCTGAGAAACCTCACAAACATCCGGCTGGCGACACTGGGGCTATCTCTACACCCCAGGCACCGTCTCGGCGAGCCCCGATTAACGAGAGCAAGCCCAGCCTCCCCTGCCCTGCTGCAGCCGCCTCAGCAGGGATGGTCCCAGGCAGCGTCACTGTGCCCCGTGGTACGGTCCCACCACGGGAGCGACCCAGTGACCGGCCAGTCCCCTCACCAGCCCCTGGCAGGCCACGCGCCTCCGGGCTGGGAGCAATGCCGGGCACAGCTGGGGTGGAGATGGACTTTGGCCGCAGCGTGGTTGGGGCTGGCGGGGAGCTCCGGGATGGAGCCCAAGGGGGGTCACCTGGAGCTGCCAAGGATCATGGAGATACTCAGCCCAGGGGTTCTGAATATCTCCACGGATGGAGACTCCACAGCCTCTCTGGGCAGCCCGTGCCAGTGTTTGAGCAATCTCACAGTAGAGAAAGTGTTTTCTTGTGTTCAGATGCCATTTCCGATTTTTCATGTGTGCCCGTTGTCCCATCGGCAGACACCACTGAAAGGAGGCGAGCTCCCTCTTTGCCGCACCCTCCCCTTCAAACATCCACCCACATCGCTGAGGACCCCCTGGCCCCAGCATCCCCTCCAGGCCGAGCAGCCCCAGCTCTCCCAACCTCTTCCTGCTGGAGAGAAGCTCCAGTCCCTCACCAGGGTCAAGCCAGGAGGTTTCCAGGCCCGGCCCCAGGGGCCCTACCTTGCTTTCCTTGCCTTTTGGCCAGGATCCAGCCCTCGGTGGGCAGCCCTCCCCACAGCCTGGCTCTGCAGCATATCCCTTCCAGGCCTCCCGTTGCTGCCCCAGCACCCCAACCTCCCGAGGCGCCGCTCACCCCACCCCTGGGGCACCCTGAGCCTGCAGGGTGACCAGTGCCTCCAGCAAGGACCAGCAGCACTCGTCCCTCCGGGCACCGATAACCCCACTGACATCTCCCAGTCCCCCGGGGGGATGCTGGCAGGTCCCACAGCCCCACCGAGCAGCTGTGGTGTAACCCATCATCAGGAATTCCGGATGGCAGACAAGCCATGCCCCTGCCCACCGTGGCCGTGCACATTGTGCCCACCCCGTGGGCAATGCTCCTACCCCTGGCATGCGCCCCCCCACACCCTTCTTGGCGCCTGTAGCTCCCCGGCTCCAGCGCAAGCACCCCAGGACCGGTCGCTCGCTGCAGGTCCTTGCAGCCGGAGCTGAACCGAGTTGAGCTGCCGGATTGCTCCCCGCCTCCGCTCAACTGCTGGGAGAGCCCGTGCCGAGGCAATGCCAGGAGCTGAGCACCTGGCCCACGCAGCCAGGATGTGCCCCCCACCCCCCCCCCCATCGTTTGCCAGCACCTCAAATGTCTTGATGCAGCCGGGAGCCGGCACTCCCTCCTTCCCCACGGCCCCTTCCCTCCATGCCCGGCCTGAAGGGGACCAGTGCCGGGACGCAGCGCAGCATCCCCCTCCCGCTCTGCCCCTCCACTCCCAAAATCTGTTGTAGGCAACCGGCAGCCCCCAGCCACAGTGAGGAGGAGGAGGAGGAGGGGGCGGCAGCAAGACCCCATCCGTCTTGGGGCCATTCAGCCCGGCAGGGGCACCTGCGCCTGGCAGCTGTCATTGTCACCGAGCACAATGGCCTCGCCGCCTCCGCGCCGAAGCCGGCACAAAGCACCCCGCGGGGCGCCCCAGCAATTACAGACCAGAGAAAGCCAAGCTGGGGGTGTGGAGTGGGGAGACGTGATTGATGGGGAGGTTTGAGGAGGGGATGGGGGAACAGGCATTTTGGGGAAAGTGCTGGGAATGGGGAGCAGCGATCAGGAAGGATTCAGCAGGTCCCAAAATGATCTTAATTCGCTCCTGTCCCCATGGGGCTGGACAACACCCTGGCATTGGGGAAGGTGCTCGCTCCCACCACCAGGGACGAGGGTTCCCCCAGTCAGTGGGGGCAGGCAGTAGGGAGGGGGTCCCAACCCTTCCCAGCTCCCCATCATGGCAGGCTCCTACAGACCCCCTCCAGCACCCCAACCACCACCGACGGCCAAAACATAGGCCAGCCTTGCTGCCACAGCTAACCCAGTTATCTCTCGGGAGCTGCAGCCCTGGCACTAGACTCTCCCCTACTCATTAACTGTGTGCTAATTAGGTACCTACCCCAGTCTCTAGGGTGCAGGCAGTGGTTCATGGGTGCACAGGGGTATCAAAGTAGCTCGGAAAGGTGCCTGTGGCAGCACATGTGCTGCCTGTCCCCCTGGCTGCAGCTGTGGCCACAGCCAGGGGGACGGGCAGCACAGGACAGTCCAGCCTCAGTGGCAGCAGCAGCCACATCCCAAAATCCTCATCTCCGTAGGGAAGATCCAGCGAGAAGCCAGGCTGCCTAGCATGGTCCTGCCCACCCAGACCAAGGCAAAGGAACCCTCGGGGAAAACCCCTGAACCCCAACACTGAAAACACTCAGATTTGGAGGGGGGGGGGGGGCACACATGGCTTGCTCTCAGCCCCCTCTGACACCAGCCCTGCCTGGCTCTCACCCCTCTCTCCTCTCTCCCAGCTCTGCGGGCCATTAACCCAGCCGCGTCCTTTCCGCCTGCCCATCCATCACGCCGCCCGCCTCCTCCGGCATGCTGCACAGCATCACCTCCTGCATGGCTAATTGCCGACGCCGGGCAGGATGCGGGCAGCGGCCGCGGCAGGCAGGGACCCGGCAGCTCAGCCTTTCCCACACATAGCCTGTCAGCCGGTGAGGCTGGACCTGCCAGTGGCACACAGAGACTCTGACGCCTGGGCTGGGGGCTCAGGGTGCGCTCGTGTCCCTGGTGCTGCCACCGCAGGACATGGACACAGCCCAGCCACCCTCCCTTTTCTCTCAGGTTTCCTGGCACTGACAGACCTCTGCGATATCCCCCGTGTTCCACGGCACGGCAAACCCCTCTGGCATGGCAAATGCTGCTTGGCAGTCTCCAGGAGGAGTCTGCTGCCGCCCCTCCGGGAAGGTGCTGAGGACTTGCACAATTGCTAAGTGCCCCCGGGATGCTGCCCCCCGGCCTGGCCTCCCACCCTCCCCCCCGGGCAGGACCCTGCACCCTGGCACAGCCCACGGCACCCACCTGGCAGCCAGGTCGGAGCAGGCAGAGGAGGTGCCAGCCTGCTCCAAAAAAGGGGAAACTGAGGCACGTTCCCTGAGCAGCCAGAGGGACTCAGCAAGAGCCCCCCACCAGCGCCACCTCCCCTGGAAATGTCTCCTGCCAAGTGGGAAAACCCCACGGTGCTGGTTTGGGAGCACGGGACTTCCGCACCTCTGGGCAAACGCCCTTTGCCCCCCCTCGTGCCAGTGCACCAGGCTTGGCACAACAGCCAGGCCCGAGCCAGCGGGAGGGGAGCTCGCCCCGGCCCCGAGCTGCCACCAGCCCCGTCCCCGCTGCCCCCCTCCCTGCCCGCGGCACCCAGCACCAGAGCCCGGGGGGAACCCCCCTCCCCTCTCCACAGCGGCATCCCCCCGCCATGTTTTCTCAGCTGTGCCCCCTCCCCGGGGCGGCACGGCCACCAAATCCCTGCCGAGGAGGTGGCTGGGGCTGGGAGCCAGCTGCAGGGGGAGGCTCTGGCACGGCCCCATGGCAAGGGTCCCCCCATGGCGCAGCAGCCCCCGCCGGCACTGCAGGCACTGCCTCAACTCACGCCACCGCCCCCTTCCCGCAGCCGGGAGGTGGGTGCACAGGGACCCCTCACCCAGCACATCACCCCGTGCATCCGCCCCGCGTCATGCCCGGATCCCCCCACCTCAAACACGCCCCCCCCCCCCCCCCCCCC
>VZSF01010977.1:0-10294 GCA_013398295.1 Chionis minor
TCCTGAGCGGCAGCGGGCAGCGCCTCGCCGGGAGCCCGGTGCAGCGGCGGCGGTGGCCCCGGCCCCGGCCCCGGAGCGGGTGAAGGGGGCAAGAGGCGACAGGCTCCAAATTTGGGGGCGAAGGGACCTGCTTGCCCGGTGGCAAATGCCAGGTGGATCCCGACAATATTATTGTTTTATCCCTACGGGTATAAGTTTGAGTTTTTCTCTCCTAATGCCAAGTATTTAAAACCTCTAGAAACCAATGATTTGACAATCAATGATTGCGCGATACTTTCAATTTGAATATTCAAAGGCTCCACAAAATGGGCTATCTTTTTGTGAAACTGAGCACATCCCCATCTAGCAGAGGGTCTGGGGCAATAGGATTTGGTAGGGCCACCCTCCCCACCCTTGGCTTTTGGGACATTTGCAGGGTTTTATCCATCTTCCCCTGAATGAAGCAGATGCCTCGAAACCGGCTCAGTATTTTCCCCTCAGACGCACAGGCTGGGCTCCAGCCCTCTCATATTTCATTTGCTACCTGCAGAGAGGACTCTGCAAGGGACTGAGCTGCTTTTTGCACAATTTTTCACGTTTTAAGGCTAAATGCTAAGGTTTTGGGGCCAAAATGGCAGTGGGCAGGCGCAGCGCAACAACAAGGCTGCCCTGGGCACCGAGGCAGCTGAAACTACCTGAACCCCACTTCTTCCCACAGCACTCCCTTCCCTCTGCCCAGATGCTGGCCTATACTGGAGTTTATTTGCGGTCTCCCCCGAATTCAGAATGTTTGCTCTTGCTGCACAAATTGGCCTCTCTCTTCCTACGTTCTTCAGTGCTGGCCTGCCTTGTGAGCTGCAAGTGGTGGGGTTTCAGCGTGTGGTGGGATGACACAGTTTTTGGATAACCCTTCATCACTATAACAGTACTGACGTAGTTGGGTTTTTTAGGTCACATTAAAAATTTTCCCCGGGCACCGCAGTCTCTGCCGTGCCCCGGGAATAACTGGCAGAGGCAGGAAGCAGGCCAGGCTGTTAATAATCTACCAGCAGTTCAGTTTGGCTATTGTTGCATCTGAATCTTTTCCTTTAAGCTGAACAAATACACTTGATTCCTGTGAGGAGCAGTCACAGTGGCAACGCCGTTCCTGGCGCTGCAATGTGCCGCTGCGGCTCCCGGCAGGCCAAGCCTTGCTCGGGGATGCTTCCCACAGCCCTCTCCTCCCAGCTGCGATGCAGCGTGCCGCGCTGGGGGAGCTGCAGAGGGGGGGTCCGCAGGGGAGTACCCCGGACTGCCGGTGCTAAGCGGTTTGGGAGCCAAAGCCCTTGCGTTACTGCGGGTTCCTTCCCGCCCGAGCGTCGGTGGTGGGTGGGTAGAGTTCGGGGAGGATGCGGGTGCTGTGCGGGGGAGCTGGCGCTCCGGGGAGCCGGGGTAATGTTTACCTCTGTAACCAGAGACCACGGAGCGGAGCGCGCTGGCTGCTCAACTCCAGTCCTAACTGAGCTGTACGCCTTAAGGAAACATGAAGCACCCGTGTTCGGGGTGTTCCTGCATGTTTCGGTGCATTTCCAGGCTCTCAGAGACCCCTCCTTAGTTAGGAGCTGAATGCCAGAGTGCGTCAAACACTTCCAAGACAGCTCAAAAACTTTCTGTCCTGCTTCTGCCTCAGAACCTGACGGGAATACAGCCAGGCTGACCCTGGTGTCCCCTGTCCACGCAAGGCCCTTGAAGAAGGTACAGCTGAGACAGGTGATGGGCTTGTGCGGCACTCAGATTTGGGGGCACAGGGGCTGGGTGTGGGGCAAGGAGACCTGCAACACACCCTGAGAGGCTCTGGGGCTCCTTGCCTTGCTCTGGCCTGTGGTCAGGGGAGCAGCTCTGGCTGCGCAGGTGTCACCCAGGGATGCTCCACACCTGCCCGTGCTGCCCACAGACCAAACAGGGAGGCAGCTGGGCTCACCTCGCCCCATGCTTAGCACGTGGCTAAGCACTGGCTCTTTCCTGGGCTGAGCCTTCCCTCTATTGCCGGCGCCCGGCTAGCAAAAAAGAAGGGCACAGCCCTTGGGGTGGGCAGAGGTGAGATTTGAGGCACAGAGAGCCGCTGGAGTTTGCTTTTCCAAGCAGGTCTGAACAAAGCTGGGGAATCGGGAGGCGTCGAGAGGGACCCCAGCCCTGCAAGGACCAGAGACGGGGACTCCGGGCTGCCCTGTCCCCACTGCCCGCTGCTGCAGCAGGCTGAGGACCCCCGGGGGGTAGAAGCAGGGGCTGCGATGAGCCCCTGAAGACATCACTGGGCTCTGCCGGGTACGTTGCACCGGGGCTGCTGGTGCTCCGGCTCTTGCAGCGGCTTCTCAGCTGTGCTGTGAGGGGTCAAGGTGAGAGGTCTGTCCCGGGGCAGGCTGCGCAGAGCCTTCCCTTTTGGGGCAGCTGCTGAGATCCGTGGGAGCACTCATTCCATCCTTTCATGCCAGAACATTCCCTGGACGGTTTGCTGGTGCCTAAACAGCCCGGGAGGTGCTGTCTGTCAGGTGTGGGCTGAGCAAGGGGCTTGTACAGTTGCTGCGTGCACACGAGGGTGCAGGGACATTCCTGGGCTACAGGATGAGGACTGCCAGGGATGGTGCTAGGTGGTACACACGGAAAAGAAAAGGCTTTGTGCAGGACGACTGGTGTGGCCTGCTTGGCAGCTCTCTGCAGTGCTGCTTGCAAGGGCCGGATATTGCTGCCCATTTCTCGGTGAAGTGCTGTGTCCCCAGTCCACATCCCCCTGCAGAGAGGTGCCTGCGGGCAGCGTGGCATGAAGAGATGCTCTGAGCCCCATCCTGCAAACCTGGTGCCATATATGATCCCTGGAGGGGGCCAAGAAGGCTCCAAAAGCCCTGTCAGCCCCAGGATTTGAGGAGACAACGCAAGGAGAGGGCCTTAAAGCATCTCATCGCTCCACACTCTCAGGGCCTGGCAAGCTCCTGTTCTTCCTCAGTGAGGCTTTTGTTGCTGCTTCTGTGGGTGCCAGGCTGGGGGACAAGATGGGGCAAGGGGGGCAGCCTCTGCCGGGTGCGGAGGGATTGGCGGCATCTGGGCGAGTTGCAGAGGGCTCCTGTGTGTGTGTGTTTGTGTGTGCAGAGCTACCTCTAGTGGCCGTGGGGCCTGGCACTGGGACTTCACGGCAGCCTTGGTCCCAGGCGCAGCCCCAGGTGGGTGCCTCTTGGCCAGGGGCTGGGAGCAGGCTGCCGTACCCCCACTGACACAAGGCTTTGGGTCACCTCGTTCGTATCGCTCCGGCATGGGCAAGAGGGGGGAACGGCTCTGTGTTTTCTTCAGGGCAAGAGGGAAATCGGGGAGGACGCGTTTCGTGCGTGTCAGGTGGGAGGGATGGTGAGGCTTCCTCATGTGCAGGCAGGACGGTGCCCTGACAGTCCCTGCCAATGCCCTAAGCTGTCTGCCAGGCCCTGGTGTGATACGGTGAGCTTTATTTGGTTGTAGCCTTCTGGGCTACAGGCTCAAACGTGCCATGCCTTTGCTACTCTGGCCATAACTGTTGCCCATGACAATACTGTGTTCACAGCGTGCTAGCATTAGGGATGTACATTTATGCTGCTAGGTAAACAGATACCATTATACAGACTCTCTGCTATTAAATAGGGCTTCCCCCAGCCCCTGCCTTGCTCCTCAGCCTTCCCAGATCTCTTCTGGCAGCATAGATGTTTAAGGTTCAGGGCAAGCTGTTTTCTCAGCATCTGAAAAGAAGGACCTGAGGTCCTTGTTTGTAGGAAAGGCCTGTAGAGTGCAGATATTTTTCAGGCTGTGTATTTACTTGTAGCACAGCGGGACTGTGAGCAAAGACTTTCAAAAGGCACTAGAAGGCACCACTGTAAGCTAAATGTGGTATATCCAAGTGGCTGTATTTCTAAACAGAGCATAAAGCATTGCATGTTGTTAGCATCCTCTGTTTGAAGGACCAGCTTTAGGAAAAAGCATACGAGTAATTAATTTGCTTTAATAATGGTCCATTTTTCTTTTCCTCCATCTCTTATCTCTCATCAATAAGTTCTCCGGCCTTCATAAGTTCCCCAGATGGAACTTCCATCCTCTTTTGCCCAAGCCGAGTTATCGTGAAGGGGCGGCGTCTCGGAGGACTGCTCTGGTGAGAGGTGGCTCATCGTGGAGGTAAGCTCCTTTGCCACAGTCATGAACGGTGAGAAGGAGTAGGGTGAGGTGGCAGTATAGCTGGGGGAGTAGTGGACATCTTCAAGAGGATGCAGAGAGTAGGGCTGGGCTCCAGGGATGGCTGGGGTCCAACCTGAGCTTCGGTATGGGGAAATGCCCCCGGACTCGTGTGAGGAGAGGCAGCTGGCGCTGGCAGGCAGTGCTTGCAGAGGGTCTGAGCATGCACCGTCCGACTGGCCAAGACTGTCAGGTGAGGTTTGCTCCCAGGGCTCTCTCTGCATGGAAATGGGGAGAGAAGGCAAAAAAGACTCTTAAAAATAAAAGCTTGTCCTGGAGATAATGGCATATCTAGCTTGGCTTCACCAAGCCAAGCTATCCTCAGAGCCTAGCGGGGAACATGCACAACGGTTTCTGTTGCTGTGGAACAGTATTTGGTGTTAAAACCGTTAAAAGGAAACATCCATGCTGACAATAGGGGGCAAAGCCTGGAATAGGCTCCTGCTGGGACTGACCAGCCCTGACCTTGCGCGGCCTTGGAGCTCTGCCCTGGGTGCGTGAATGGAGCCAGCTTCTGGGAAGCAGAACGGGTGGGGACAAGCAACAGCCTGGAGCTGACAAAGGATGTTTCTAGAAACTTAAGGACCTTAATGGAGCAGTTTTTTGGGGGAGCAGGGAAGGTTGTTAATTTAGGAGCTGATCTCCTACAGGAAGAGGGGACAATTAGACGGAGGACGGGAACAAAGAGAAAAACTGTTCCCCCTCAACCCTGCCCCATGTGCTGTGGCTGTCTCCTGTAGCAGCCACATCCTTCCTGCATGAGCCCCCCTGACTTAACCCCTGCTTTAAATTGGGTAATCTTTCATTGGGTGACCGAGAACCATAGACTCACTCACTAGTAGGAAGTGCGCTGTGTCATTAGGGAAGGATGGCAGGAGAGGGGGCACAGAAGAAGGGCTGAAGAAGGAGCTGGTACCAGCTGTGAGGGAAGTAGCACGGTAATCCCCATATTGGTCGGTGAGATATGGGTCCAGAAGTGCCGAGTAGCCCTGAGTGGCAGAGGAATCGCATGAGAAGGGCTTTGACCCTAGAGGGGATGAGTAGACATCACTGACAAACTGCTTTGTGTTGTGGAAATCCAACTCAGTTGTGAAGGATCTCCTGACGCCGTAGTAACCAGCCGTGGTAGGTGAGCCTGTGGTGGTCAGAAAAAAGGGTTGGCTAAAGGGAAAGGGTAACAGCAGCACCTGGGGAGCCACAGAGCCATGAGCACCTCTGCAGGTGCAAAGTAGAGGCCTTTTCTCTCTAGCATCACCCAGGGCAGGAGTCAATCATGTCTTGAAACAGGTGTGTTAGCCCAAGTGCTTTTAGCACCTTGGACTACCCTCATCCAGCTGATGACTTCCATCTGCAGCAAACCACGTGTGTTTTGCAAAGCTTCAAATACGAGGCCAGGGGGATTGAGGCTAGTTTTGCCAGCCTTTGCTTCCTTCTTGCTCTGCTACAGCCCTTGGGGAGGACCATGGAGTTACAGCTGCAAAGCCTGTTCCAGCCTCACACCCCTTTCCCTGCTCGAGGGACAAAACAGGTCAGTTTCTGGTTTTATACTTTCTCTCTCCAGCTCTAGGGAAAACTGGGAGACGCAGAGGGAAAAGAAGGGGTTCTGTGTGGCATCTCTATCAAGAGAGGTGTGAATTGCTTTAATTAGCTCTCTTTTCCCTCTTTGGGAATTTCATACAAGATTACAGGGCCCTTTCTTTTATTATCACTGTTTCTATTTTGACTCTTTCAATTACTTCCCTCCTGGGGCCTCTCTGAGGGGTGGCCCTGCTCCAATGCTCTTTTGCTCACTTCATGTTCTATGGAGGAGAAGAGACAGGAGCAGGGTCAACCGTCCAACCTTCACAGAAAGTATTTATTGGTGGAGGAAAACCTCACCTGGCATTTGGGCAAATGGTGACTGCGGTGTGCTGGTGCTGCCCTGCAAGAGATAAGGATATGTTAAAAAATGTCTTTTCAAAGCACGGCAGCTCTCTAAGCGTGTAGTTTGGGAAGGTGTTGGTATAATTCAGGTGCACTATGTGAGCATTGGTGCTATCAGTAAGAGGAGATTAACTACAAGATTTCAAGCCTAGAGCCTCAGGCATTAGCAGATGTAGGCTAAGAAGAGATTTTGAAGGTCTTGTGTAGAGCTGATAACCGTAGAAATATCAAGATGACTGGCTTCTTTCTCATATACTGCAGGGTCCCTTAATGCAGGCATAATGCTGAGCAAGCATTTTTGTGTGGGCACAAAACAGGGCTCAATAAGCCCCTGGCTGGTCAAAACAGGCAGATTCTGCACTGCCTGTGTCCTAGCCCAGCTCTCCTGTGGTTCATCTACCTGCCACAGAGTTGCTTTAGCTGGCCCTCCTAGCAGAACAAGCAGGCTGTGTGTAGAAGGCAGTTGTTTCTCGCCTCTTTTTCGTTGCTGCAGCAATACTGATAATAATAATAATCTCTTCTTCGTCTCTAGGTAAGGGACAATTAGCCCTGAATGAACCTGGTGCTCATGGTGGAAAAATACTTATAAAGCAGAGTGGCAAAAGCATCTGTTCCACTGGAGCAGAGCTCATACATGGAGTCCCATTGAGTTCTAGCTCTGGACCTCCAAACCCACAGAGCAGGAACACAGTGCCCATGGCTGCATTTACTTCAGCTGTGCTGTCACCCTGGCCAGTGACGGTGGCATGCCATTTTCAGTTTGCATAGTGCAAACAAGAGGTCCCTGCCATAGCAGGCAACCAAATTTAGAGGTTTAGATTTGAATTAAATTTGCCAGTGCTACGACTTCCTTTTACTGCTGAGGGAGGTTTGCAGCTGCTCCCTACTCTGTCATGAAAATGAGCTCTGAGCCCACACAAGTCACACGAGCAGCAGGAGTGATAGGAGATGTCAGGAAGGAGCCCTCTGGCTTGCAGGCAGATGAGAGTGTTCATGTTGCAGGGTCAGGGCTGAGGCTTGCACCTGTCTCCAGCTAGGCCATTTTTGGCTGCAGACCTCAGTGAGGATCAAAGCTGGTGGTGTGCACTGCCCTGCAAAGCTAAAGCCTCCACATGCAAATCTGGTCTCAGCAGACACCCCTCTCTCAGCATCCATGTCACTTTAGTAATACCTTCTCCTGCTTCAGGGTTTTTCCTCACTGTCTCCTCTGCCTGCCTGTAGCCATTGTATCCTGCAGCCAGCTTGTGTCTGCAGTTGCTGAGGAGGAATCTCTCTGAAAGTAATGGTGCAGGCCTCTGCACTAGTGTTTAGAGCCCAGCCTCAAAATCTGATGACAAAGTAGTCTAGTGCCATCATCTGGAACCCCAAATACTGTGTTTGAGGAAAAACTTGAGTTAGGACATGCAGGTAGCACACACAGATGCTGCCTACAGGTCACAGGGCTGCAGTTATGAGAGCTGGGGTGCTTTGCTGGAGAGACAGGAAGGTCCTGGGCACAGGTCTAGTATGGAGCATCTCAAATTACCAGTTCATCTTTGATCCTGTCTGGTCAACAGCCACTGAAACTCTCTGACTGTGTGTTGTGGGTGGCAGGTCCTCTTGCACACACATGGGACGGGTAGTCCCAGAGCTGCCACTAGCTGCAAGGGCCTTACCTGCCTTAATTCGATTGCAAGAGCCTCTGCAGCAGCCCATCTTTGATCATCACAGCAGGCACCCGCATGCTTGCAGAGACCTACATTTCACTTGCCTGCTGGCTCCTTATTAGGTGATGAATGGCTCAGCTTAATTGAAGCCCATTAGTTCATTTCCTCCCTGCATTATTTCCTTTCAGTGCTGTGGGACTTGGGTAGCTGGAACTTCTGCAACACATCAGTGTGTCTGTTTAGCATCACTTGAGCCACAGCATATTCAGCTGCTGATAAGCTTGGTCTTGACCTGCCTTGCACGTGACTGGGAAGAGATACTGGCTGTGTTGCTTCACTGCCTTGGAAACCCAGGAGGGTTGTTCAGCTACAATGCTGCACTGGGGACTAAATGTAAGGATCCAGGTCAAAATAATGACTTGGTCCTGCAATGGGGACCTATGGTGCCCTTTGACCATGCTTTGGCTTCAGTGTATCTCCTTTCTGGTCTCAATCTATAGTATGGCAGCTGAAGTTATGAAAGTTAATAATAAAAGCAAAGCTTAGTCTGGGCAGGGCACCTTACTGGTTTACTGACAGCAAGATTGATGAAGGATCTGTTCCTGGCCTTTAGGTGCTGCTGGGCATAGTGCTTCATCTGTGTACCTACCACCTGAGAAAAGAGGGTAATCCTTTTATCATCCAGAGAGCAACTGCTTGTTTATGGCTATATGGTGGATGAGCCAAAGGAAAGAGTTGGACCCTCCCTAAAGCCCAGGACCAAGCCCTACTGCCCTGCAGTCGATGGGAACTCAGAAGCCCACAGTGTGTGGTTTTCACCACAGTACACACTGGTTTCCCATCATTTGATGTGTGCAGGGCCTGGTGAAATTGTTGCTGTTCTGCTGCCTCAGTAAATGGCCCAGCAGCTCACCTCTGATGAGCAATGACCTCCCCTTAGCAGCACAGATCTCGTCCGTAGATCTCCCCTTGCACAACAAAGGCTTACTGATTTTTGGAGAAAATATGTTCAAACAAAAGATGCAGCTAAATTACACTGCATCATAAATATACAAAGGGGTGTTCAGTTATCTGCTGTTTGCTTTGATTCTGGATTATATTATGTCAGATAAACAGAGCTGTGTTTACAGCTGTTCTTTTCATGATATGTTTGAGGAAATACGGATGTTTGCCCTGCACAATACTTTTTCATCTCTTATAGGGAATAAGCAACAGGGCTGATTTTGCATTAGATAGACACATAACTGCTAAGCTTTGGGATACAAAGCAAAGGGCAATAAAGCAAGCAGCAAGCGTTTTACAGTTCCTAGGGCTTTTGATTGCAGCCGTTGAAGCTGCTGCCTCCAGAAAGGGAGCAGGTAAAAGCATGATCAACCAGGATCTGTTTTCTCAGTGAGTGCAAACACAGAAGCTGCCTCCTGCTGCTCCCTAAAGCAGTTTTCCTAAATGCCTGCCTGGTGGGAGCATGTTTCCCAGTCACTGTCCATGGCTCGGGGTCTTCTGCCTTTCTGCATCAACTGAAAGCTGTGAAGATCTATGGCTAGATCTTGCTTTGTTTGGTTATGCCCATGCTGTTTTTCTGCCTGTTTTGTTACAGAGTTAACATGCATGACAGTAACAGCAAGAAATATACTTGCAAGTACCTTTGAGGTCTTTTTGTTTTGCTAAAGGCAAAAAGTCTGCGGCAAGTGGCTCGGGGGTAACAGAGCATCAAAGCTCCTAATATGTGTCTTCCACTGCCAGTAATTCAGGTTAATTCTCTGCTCCCACCCTTTCCTTCCAGGAGACAGTTTCAGCAGCTTGACTCCATCTCCTCATCTGTCAATGGCCCCACTGCTCCCAGTCAGACTGGAAGTGAAGTGCTGCTCCTTGGTAAGGGTGAGTCTTAATGCACACAGGGAATGGCTTACTGTGCCACTGGATACCACGTGCTGGCACTTGGAATGTTGTGTCCTCTTCTGGGGACATCATTGCTTTTCTGGCTAGTAATTGAGAAAAAACAATGTAGCGTACTATAATTTGACTTAGGTTTCCTGTTGCCATAGAACCACTTTAAGAAGAAATCATATTTTACAAACTGATGCTTGGCCTCTTTCCAGACCATAACATCACTGCATCTCCCCTGACACTCTAGTATGCCAGAGAGGAACTGAAGGAGAACAACATTCAGGGAAGAACATCTATTTTTGTGGCACTGAGTTGTTCAAGTGTACCTAGTGAGAAAGGAAGCTGACTTGAAAAGGTGTCATATGGAGGATGTGAAAGGAATGAGAAATTTAGCATTACTAATTTACTTAAAAAAAAAAAAAGACTTTAATTCCTCAAAGGTTCACTGATGCAAAAAAATCAAGGAGCCATCTGTGATCTTTTGGGGCAAATGCTAGTGTTGCAGATGTTTTTGCTGTTTTCTGTCAATACTGGAAGTGCCCTGGACTCAACATAAATGCTTTTTAAAGCAGAGGCTTACATGATGTGACTTTTCTGGTTTAAAAAAAAAAAAGAGGCAAAAAAAGGCGGGGGGG
>VZSF01010977.1:10311-60502 GCA_013398295.1 Chionis minor
GGAGGTGAGACTTACGGTGAAGCGGGAGCCACTGTTCTGCCGGGATCGTTTCTCAGCGAGAAGATCTTTGACTGTGTGTTTCACTCGCACTCCTTGGTACACCCGTTTGCCAAAATCTGTAGGGACTGAGAGAGCAAAATGAGCATTAGAGGAGTTTAGTGAAACCATAAAGGAGCTGAAAGGTCTTGTTACAGAAGAAGCAAATTCATCACCTCTGTACACCAAGTTTGGAAGGAAGCATATATTATTAATACAAAATCATCCCTTAGGAGCCCAGCGGTGAGGGCTGCTGATTTGCAGAGAACAAAGACTAGGGTACCCTACCCTTTATTTCAGCATTGGGTGCCATGTGGTTTCCTTGCAGCTCTCTCTGTGCCAGATAGGCGTTTTTTCCAAAGAGAGCTCTGGGGGATCCTACATTTCCCCTTTGGGTCAGCAAAATTTGATTTAACTGTACAGCCCCTGTTGCCTTCAGCAGAGATGCTGTGGTTTAGCCCTTCCTCGCCCTTCTGGAGTTGCTGGCTTTCAGCACATGGCTCTGCGAGCTTTGATCTCAGTACAGCAAAGGTGGAAGTACCCAGGATGGTTGGGATTGCCCCTCTGAATGGGGATGTGAGTCACAGTGCAGATCTCGGGGAAAAGAGAAGAAAACGAGCCGAGTGCTCAGTCTGCTTTGCATCCACAGCAAATACACACAGGTACTTGGGCACTCTGTTGTTTTATCAAGGTTATTGGGGAAGGCACAAAGAGGGGTATGGTGTCTCAGCCACGTTACCCAAGAGGCTGATGGCAGGCCTGGCTCTGTTTTCTTGACTCACCTGGTATACAACGCAACCTGTCCATAGGGTCTGTGTGACTTGGTGTGAGGCATCTGTCCTCCTCTTCTGCCTGGATAAAGCTTTGTGAGATCTGCCTTGTGCATGGGCATTTTGGCCCAAGCGAGAGCAGAGAGGCAGGAGGTACAATAGCACAGACAGCTCTTCCAGCCTGGCCAGCAGGCTGTGCCTGAACAGAGAGCTCGCACCTGTGGAGCCAGGGAGGAGCATCCATATGGGCTCTTATTGAGATCTTCCAGAGAAGAACTTAACTTTGAAGCTAATCCCTTGAAAAACACACAGCCGTGTTCTCCTGAGGGAACATAAACAGCTATTCCACAGCTCGTATGTTTGATCTCTAAAATCGTGACTTGTATTTTGCCCTTCTGCTTTTCAGAATGTGTCATTTGTCTTCATTTATCACTTTCTTTCATGTGGCATTGTATCCCCAGGTGCACATATATGTGGCGTGATTAGAAAGGGAAGAGTAGAAGGCTTAAACAACACAATCTCAGTGTTGGCTTGGGGTTACCCTAAATGTTTTCTGTTGGGCCATAGCAATTCCAATTTTGGGTAACCGCAACTTGGTTTTGGCGTTTGAGTACTAACCGGAGAGACTTCAGCCAAGACTGGGAACAAGGCAAACACATTGCAAGAGACAGTGGCCCCAAAAGCTTATGATCAAAATAGTGAAAATAGAGGCAAACGCTAAGTCTGCATATCAACCATCAAGTATCTGTGGACAAGCCAGGACACAGCCAGAAATGGATATCAACTCTTGCAGCTGAGAGCAATCTGTATACTGAGGCTGGCTCTCTTGCACAGCCCAAGGAAGAAATACCCCTCCTGTGGTCCCTTTTCAGGGCTGTTTTACTGAGAGCAGTTAGAAGTACCTGATGTGCACATGTAGCTGGAGCTCAAAAGCTGTGGCAGAGGAAGTATAACTAGCAGCTACCCTTTCTGCATTGGAAACTTCACATCTCTGCATGAGAGTCACTTTAGGGATAACAGCATTGTCATTTGATGGAAAAGTCTGAACTGTATAGCGCAATTCATTGAGCTCCATCATGGTTTGATGCCTGAGAAACTCATCCAGCCTTTGCTAGCTGCATCCAGTTGATGATTCAGGACTCGATTCAGCACAGAACTTCTGGAGGAGGACTGAAGCCAAGGAGACAGTCTTATATTTAATTTTCAGAATGGGGATATTTATAAAATATAGCATTACTGGAAAAGCTGTGAGCAGCTTTTATTATTTTATTCTGCAGTCTGATATCGCTGAGTCCTACAACCTCTTTGTATTAACTGAATTCTCTGTGACCATTTCTAGCAAGTGGCTGATGCTCTGCGCTTCTGCAGTCCTGTTTTCCACACATCTTTACTATGATCTACAGACATTAGAAAAACACTTCTACACCTCCTTACTTTAAACATGGGTCCTGTACTATTGAAGCTGCTTCACTCCTATACTCACAGTTATTCCTCTGCTCAAATTCTTATAAGTAAGCAATGCAAAGGTTATGTTCATTAACCCTGTTTTTAACTTAGCAGTCCAGCCTCACATAACTGAACCTGTTGCTTTCAGTGAATTACTCAGCAGGATTTGATGCTGAGCTATTAAAACTCCAGATAACTCCGCTATTGGCAGCAACAGGGAAGGGAATGCTACTTTAGGCCCCAGTTTATATAATTTTCAAGCAAATTGAATCATATTTCACATCACTTTGCTCTAACTGCCTTTTGGAAAAATATTGCATGTGAAGGAATATAAATTCAATCTAGAGAAGGTGGAACATGCTAATAGATACTATTAAATTCTTGAGACATTACAGATGCCACACATCGATTTTAGACAATTCTTTCCATGTTTTTAATATGAGCCCAAGGATGGCATGATATGTTCTTTCCCTGGTATTTCCATAAAGATGCATTTTTACACTTGCAGAAAGTCAAGGTGCTGGAACTCACCTGTTTCCATTGTTGTCACTGCTGACAAGTCCCAGCTCTCAGATTCTGCAGGACTTTAGAGAAGGGCTGTCTGTCATGAGCTTCCCAGAGCAGAGTGAAGTCAGTGCTCATACTCCACTGGTGAAGTTCCAGCTGAGCCTGATGGAAATGTTTTCAGCAATTTAGTCATGTCTCCACAATACCTTCTTTGGGATTTGCTTAAATGCAAATCTCTTGATGTGTGTTTCGCTTCAATTTGCATGGTCAGTGTGGATCATTCCCAAAGAGTCCCTTTCCTGTCTGAGCTGACATTTCATGGATTAAAACTGAGCTGAGGTTTACTGACAGGAAAATCTTGGGTTGAAGTGAAAGGCTTGGAAGTCTTGCAGTGATGAGCTATTTCCTTATGGGTGAGGAACCTGGCTGCAAAAACAAGGCTTGGGGCAAGAGCATCTTCTCATGTGTACGTGTGAGATACCCATGTGGTGTTGGCAGCAGGTCTTACTTGGGGAGTAGTATTGTCCCTCTGGGACCCCACAGGCTAGCTTGTGCATTACACAATTAAAACTGGATCTTTGGATACTGTGAACCCAGGAGGCTTTGCATGGCATCCACAAGCACCTGCAGGGCAACACTTAGGCAGGAACAGCATGCTCATGGAACCAGCTCCTGCTGGTTGTCTTCTGGTAAACACACATGCTCCTGGGGGGAAGCTAGGGTTTGGCTTTCTGTTATCAAACAAGGGGTCCCCTTTCTGAAGGTTAGTCTCCAGTGAGGTGCCAGGAGGGGAAATAGAAGCCAGGAAAGGACCTGTTCTTACACTGCTGCTGGACCCAGGTAAAAGGGACCTTTGGCCAGACCTGCTATAGCTGTTCCTCTGTTCCCAGTTTCCAAATGGTAGCAAGTCTGTTTCTGCAATATCTGAACCAAGGAATAGAGCTAAGCCTTTAAACTCTTCTGCACTGTAGCTTATATCCTAGTTCTGAAACATATCCACGTTTGCTCTGAGAACGCCTTTCTTCCTGCGACATAGCTAGCACAGCCTATCAATACAGCGAGGACCAGCTGTGGTGAGGCAGATGATCTCTAGAGCGTTTTGTGTGCAAGCAGAATGGGCTGGTGCACAGTATTGCTATGCTCATCTTACATGAGCGGGACAAGACCGGCGCCAATATGTTCCTCATAATTAAATATTTCTCCTCTTGTGGAGTCTGCTGCCAGCTTGCAGGTCTATTAGGTAAGATCTGTTCCCTCTCTCTAATTCTATGTGCTTTCCTCAGCATTGGCCTGGAGACTAATTTGGGCTGTCATGTGAACTGCCTCCCTGGGGAAGGCTATTGGTTTCTTAAGTGTAATTATTTTTTTTTTCCTTTAGAAGAAAAATAAAATGCTGCAGCAGGCAAAAGCTGCATATGCTTGGGTCATTGAGGTCAGTGGGGGAGGCAAAGCTGAAATGACATCCTGAATAATTTGCAATGTTCTTAACTTGCTGAACAACTTGGGAATTCTGCCTGCTCAGCCATGGAGCTCAGGACCAAGAGAACATGACACAATCAAGCTCGTGGAAGACTTGGGCTCCTGTATACAGAGTCTTTTTACCATGTATGTGCATGCTCTTATAAGTCTTATTTTGGCCTGTCCATTCCCGGCCACCCCCTCCTGGTATCCACAGGTGTCTGGGATTTGGCCGACAGGTAATGGAGCGGCCCGGAAGCACTGGGCGGGTCAGGGAAGCGTGGGCAGATGTAAAGTGGCAAGAGAAGAGGGCTGTCTTTGCTTTGTCAGCAATAGGCTTAGTTTGCCACCTGCCTCCTGGCAGGCTTCCCAGGTAGTTTTGTCTCCTGTGCCGGATATTTATATACTTTGGTTAGGATATACAAGTTAAATCCCAGCCCCATTCAAGCTAATAGCTTTGCACTGTCTAGCCAGTCCAGGTGTTTTCTGTACTGATTGCAAAACAATTATATTGAAAACAACAGATCCTGCATAAAACAAACAGATATAAAATAAAAACTCAGCCTTCTTTTAGACAAGATCCATCTCTTGCCTTACATTTTCATTTGAAAAAGCATCAGACTCAGGTTTCATGTATAGTTTAGCGGATTTGGTTATGTACTTTCCGTTCACATCAGAGGGGAGGGCGGTGTGTATGACAGGAGTTACAGAAGCAGTTGTGTATTGGCAAGGCACGCTTTGTGGCATGTTTTATACAATCCCATTTGGGTTTAGCATGGTGTTTACCTGTGCCAAAGCAAACTTTCTGAGCACTGCACCTCCATTTAATGTTACAAAAGCCTGGAACAGCAGATGTAGTAGTCGAGGTATATTTATTTAATTCAAAGTGTGGTGTCGATCCATCTTCTCATTGCCCAGTACAGAGAATTATGTTGCATAATCTTGCAGCAGGAAATGCAGTGCTCATGAGGTTTGTATTCGGCGCTTGGCCAGGGTGCCTGGTTGTGTGGACTTTGGCTGCGTTCTTTGCGCTGCGAGGACTCTTGGTCTCGCCTCTTGCTTGGGTGAGGAGCAATCCTGGAGGCAGTGGGAATTAATTAACCTGGCAGCAGCGATGCCGGAGCTGGTCTCCGCGCTCTGAGCACCATAAAGCCAGGTCCCGTGCCAAATCCCACCGTAGCGATAGCGGTCCCGGGAACAGGGGTTTCCCCACGCCAGGCGGGGGCCGGTCCCACGGGTTCCCGGACGCGCTTCTCCCGCGGGTCGGCCCCGAGCGACCTCGGAACCTTTGTGCGTCGGCGGCGCTTCCCGGCGGGACCGTTCGGCCGCCGCACGCGCGCCGCCTCCTGCTGCGCGGGGATTGGTCGGCGGGCGGGCGCGGTCCGTTGGGTTCCGCTGCCCCCCTTCCCCGGCGGGGCGGGCGGAGGGCGAGTGCCGCCGCTCTCCCGCTTCGCCCCGCTCTGCCCGGCGCTGCGGTGCCGCTGGGCCCGCGGCCCCGCCGCGGTGGCTCAGGGCGGGGCCGCCCCTGCACTCGCCGAGGCCTGCTGGACGGCGCCCGGGCCGGTTTCGGGTAGTGGCTGAGCGCGACGGTGAGGGGAGCCCTCGGCGTCTGTGGCCGGCCATGCCGCCCGCCAAGGCCGGCGGTAAGGAGGCCTTGGTGCTGCAGTGCGAGTGGGAGGTGTGCACCTACGTGGCCTCGAAGATGGAGGAGTTCTGCGAGCATGTGGCCCAGCACCTGCAGCAGCACCTTCCCGGCGAGCACCGGGACGAGATGGACCCTCTCGGTAAGGAGCTAGCAGCCTCGGCCGCTGCGGCTCGTCGGCCAAGCCCTCCCTCCTTCCCGAGGTGTTGCACTGTGAAAGAGGCTTCCTCTCCCCGAGGAGAGCAGCACTGCCTGTTGCAGGACTGTAATCTCATGAAAAAAGGCCGTGCTCTTTCTCAGTCCGTGGGAACCTGAGATTTACTCAGAGAGCTTCTGTCAGATCATTATGGCCTTTATATCTCCTGTTTGTGTTGCAGAGGAATACACGTGCTTGTGGCAGGAATGCGGTTTCTGTTCCCCAGAGAGCTCAGCTGACCTCATTCGCCATGTTTATTTCCACTGCTACCACACAAAGCTGAAGCAGTGGGGGCTGCGGGCCCTGCAGAGCCAGTCAGATGTGAGCCATTGCCAGCTGGACTTCCAGAGCCGCAATATCATCCCTGAAATCCAGGAGAACTTCCTGTGTCTGTGGGAGTACTGTGAGGTGAGAACAGGGGACCCAGTTTCGCTTTCCTGCGTGTTATCTGTGATGTGGTAGCCAAGGGAAGGAGGGCTGCTTTTGTCCCGCAGCTCACCTGCATGACTGCCTGTTGGCCATGTCTGTACCTGTGTGGAAGGGTCTGTTGTGCTCTGGCTGAGGCCAGCTCATGCTGATCTTTTCACCCAGTGCTGTCTGTCTCTGCTCCCCAACAGAGATCATTTGATAATCCTGAGTGGTTCTATCGTCACGTGGAGGATCACAGCTTCTGTTCGGAGTACAAGGCAGCAGGGAAGGAGAACCATGTGGTCCTCTGTGGCTGGAAAGGTTAGTGGGTGCATGCAAGGCCCCTCTAGAGAGCTTTGCACAGGGCTGGATTGCAAACATTGTGCAGGAGAACTCTGCGCTCCTTGGCAGGGATTCAGAGATCCTCTTGAACTTCTAAAATATGCGTGCACGGTCCCAACAGTGAAACAAGCGTGTTAGAATTTCCTTTAGAGGATCCTGTGAGTGCTTAATATTGAGCTTTTCATTTATATTTAATTAGTACCTAGCAGAAAAGGCTCTAGCTTTATTTTTTCAATAATTTCTCTCTCCAGTGTTTGTGCAATTGCTTTAGCTGCTTGCAGTGGGAGGACCCCATGCCAGTTGTACATTAGTGATCTCATCCTGCTGTGACCCTGCTCCGTGTGCTTTTTGGAGCAGGGAGTTGATCCTTGCTAGTCAAAACAGAAGCAAGAAGCCTGTTATTTAGTCAGGTTGTGGATCATGGCATATGTGTGAAGGCTCTTAATGGCAATGCATTGTTTCTGTTTAGACTGCGATTGTACCTTCAAGGGGCGCTGCAAACTGCGGGAGCATTTGCGCAGCCACACGCAGGAGAAGGTGGTGGCCTGTCCTACCTGTGGGGGGATGTTTGCCAACAACACCAAGTTCTTTGACCATATCCGCCGTCAGACTGCACTGGACCGTAAGCTCCTGCGGGCATGGGAGGCGTGGGTTGTGAGCAGTCCTCTGGCTGTGCCTTTTGGTTTGCTAGAGCTGCCTGTTCTCTGTGAGCAAATGGCATGGGTGAGCGTGGCAACAGCCTGGCTTCTCTGATGACTCGGAGCCAAGGCACTGATGAATCTGAGAAGTGTCGTCTTGCAGAGGCAGGAGGGTTGGGGGCTGACAAGGCTGCGCAAGGTTCACGCTGCTGTGCCCAGAGCTATTCCTCCCACAGGGACACAGAACTGAAGTCAAAGGCAGCAACTGGGCACTTGCGGCAGTACTGGGATTTGCTTGTTGACTTCTCTTGTGCTGTGCTGGTGCTGTGCGTGATAGTTGCTCCCCGGTTTCTGCACTGGCAGCACAAGGAGGGTGTGCAAAGGGGAGGCAGATTGGCCTTTGCAAGTGTTGGGGGTTTTTTTTGGCTTTGTAGCCAGTGTCTTCTATCTCTGCCTGGAAAAGAGGGTTTCCAGCTCCACTGTAACTACCTCTTTTTCTCCCTTGCTACTCTTTGTGCTGTTCTCTCTGCTTTGATCTCTTTTCTCACCTCCCCCTCCCCTTCCTCCCTGGCCCCAATGCTGCAGAGCAGAGGTTTCAGTGTTCTCACTGCTCCAAGAGGTTTGCCACAGAGAGGCTGCTCCGTGACCATATGAGGAACCATGGTGAGTAAAGGCCCCTTCTCCCACCTGAGGCTCTGAAGAGTATGTGCTCTCCCTTGCTTTGTGGTAATGTTCTCTGCCCATTCTTTTGCACAGTGAACCATTACAAGTGCCCTCTGTGTGACATGACCTGCCCGCTGCCCTCCTCCCTGCGCAATCACATTCGATTTCGGCACAGCGAGGAGCGGCCGTTCAAGTGTGACTACTGTGACTACAGGTGAGGACCAGGGCTTTCTGGCTTCCCAGACTGGTGATGGAGAATCACACAGACGCGTATGTGTGTGTGCGTGCGCTACATGGTGTTCAGCTTTGTTCCCTATCGTTTCCTTTTAGCTGCAAGAATCTCATCGACTTGAGGAAACATCTGGACACGCACAGCAAAGAGCCAGCCTATCGCTGCGAGTTTGAGGCTTGCAGCTTCACTGCACGTTCCCTCTGCTCCATCAAACTGCACTACCGGAAAGTCCATGAGGTGGGAAGGGAACAGAGGGCTATTCTGCTCTGTGTTCTCTCCCAATGAGGCTGAGAACCGCCAAGAGCAACATGCTGTAGAGAAGCATGAGGAAAAATCACTAAAGTCATATAAAGTGCCCCAGGCTGACGAGGGGTGTAGGAACGTGAGGTCAGGTCGCATTCCTCTCTTACTGCTATTCCCACCCCTCTCTCTGCCTTTCAGGGTGACTCAGAGCCCCGGTACAAGTGCCATGTCTGTGACAAGTGCTTCACACGTGGAAACAACCTCACTGTTCACCTCAGGAAGAAACACCAGTTCAAATGGCCTTCAGGCCATCCTCGGTTCAGGTACTGCCCATTCTTTGCTCCTTGCTACGTCCTCTCTAGTGCAAGAGACAGCTGGAGTTCCATCCTGTTTCTTGCCAGAGCAGAGACCTGGCGGTGTTTGGACTCTGACATTTGCCTGTAATGTGCTCAAGACCCCTTTCCCAGTGGCTGGAAGGCACTGGGCTACAAGCATTTGGTGGGATCTGGCACAGTGACAGAGCAGCGCTGGGTGGCAGCTCCAGCAGCTGGTCTGAGAGGAGGGGCAAGGGCAGCAATGCATCTGGTGGGATGCTTCTGAGCTTGGCAGGGGCCAGGCCCAAGTGTCCCACTCAAAAGAGCTGCTGCAGATCAATCTCTTGACGGATGCCTCTGCTGCATCCTCTCTAGGAAACTCCAGAAGAGCTGCTGCAGATCAATCTCTTGACGGATGCCTCTGCTGCATCCTCTCTAGGAAACTCCAGAGGGTTTCCTGAGCCTAAAAGTGGGAAGAAAGGAGGGATGAACTTCATATGTTCTCAGTGAAACAGAGTGGTGGAAGGAAATGGGGTTGGCATATGATGGAGGCCTGGCAGAAAGCTCAGAAGCTGCCCTGTGGATGTGTTTTTAGGGCACGGGCTGAAGGGGTTTTATTTTACTCGCCGAGTATCATCTATGTAGCACTGGGCTTTGGAACCTAGGATATAGTACCCCTCCCTTTGCTGCTGCTTCAGGCTGCTCCCTGTCTCTTGGGAAAGGGCTGCAGTGTGACTGGCTCCGTTACTCCTGCCTGTTTCTGCTCAGGTACAAGGAACATGAGGATGGCTACATGAGGCTGCAGCTGGTGCGTTATGAGAGCGTGGAGCTGACAGAGCAGCTACTGAAGGACAGAGAGAAGCAGGGGGAGGCACTGGATGGCTCAGCTGAGTGTGTGGTGCTGTCTGAGGGTGAGGGCAACCTGCAGGGCATCGTTCTGGAGGCCCCAGCAGAGGCTCCCCTGGTAGAGAACAGTATTGCTCAGCTGCAAGTGGCCCCACTGCACCCGGCAGCTTGCTCTGCTGACAACACTGAGCCAGCACAGCCAAGTGCCTTCCCAGGAGCAATGCTGTCATCGGAGCAAGAGTCCAGCACCCGAGCCAACCCCATCATCCGTGTGGTGAACCGGACCAATGAGCACGGGGAGAGCGAGACTGTGTATTATGTCATGGCCAGCACATCCTCAGAGGAGCAGGTGGCAGCACCCAGCGGGCTGGCTATGGAGCTGGAGGAGAATGTCATGGACCGTCTGCAGAAAACGGCTGAGGAGCTGGGCATCCAGATCGTGTGAGGTGCTCACCTGCCATCTGCATGTGGAAAACATGGAAATGGGTTGTGCCAGAGGGGGAGGTTGGGAAGTGCTTGGGGTCTAGGGCTGATCTTGTCTTCGCCTACCTGCAGCTGGCTAACTTCCCGCTCTGATTCCCCAGCCTCACTGCCTGCCGGTTCTGGTGAGCATGGGGAGAGGGGAGGGACAGGCCTCTCTCAGTTGTGGATCAAGTGATCTGAGCTGGAAAGAGCTGCCTGTCTCCTGTGCTTGGGGATTAGGGACTAGCAAGCCTCTCCTGTCCTTCCAGGAGGTTTGGCCTTAGCCTGACACAGGCCTTCCCCTCCTGGTTGCTCCCTGGTGATGTGGTCCCTGCTGCTGTGCAGCTAAGTTGTCAGCCCTTGCTGAGCCTGGTCCTTGGCTAGGATCTCCCCAGGTGGGATGGTACGCTGGGCAGACGCCGCGGCTGAATCCTCTTCCCTGGGGAGATGTGTGGCCCTTAGCAGGCTTGTTCTCCCCCATCCGTACTTTGTTGTCCAAGGCGTGGCATGCTCTGCTTCTGCCTTCATCAGCACTTCCCTGCACATCATCTTACCTAGGCCGTTAAGCCGGTGCTGTTCGTGGTGTTCGCACCACCGATCCCGTTACACTGCATCGATCTCCGGGTGGAGAGAGCTGGAGGTGCTGTCCCTTGCGGGCTACTGCTGCCCTGCAGCACTGGGGGATTGGGAGCTTCTTACTGCTTTTGTCCTTCCCTGGGTTTCCTCCCCACATTGGGGTTTGGGCTCCTGGTTGGGCAAAGTGTACTTTGGCAAGACAAATAAAAGTCAGACTGCCAGGCCAACCAGTGTCTGGTGTCTGTTTCAGCCGTGGTATGTTGTGGTGAGAGGATGAGACTAAGTTGCCTAAAGCCTGCGGTGTGGGAGGTGGGCACTGAAGAGCTGCCGGGGTCTCTTGATGTGTCCTGAGTGCTGCCGCTTGGTGCAGCTGGCGACTTGCCTTGGAGAATGTGTTGTTCCATGTCCCCAGAGGTGGCACTGGAAGGCCAGGTTTATCTCTGGCACTCGTGTTCCCTGATGTGGGTTTGATTTTTGCTGCCTCCTTCAGGGTGTGAATGTCAGCTGCCTGCAATGTCATTTTTTTTTTTTTTTAATATAGAGAGTAGCCTGGACTTGTGAGCAAAGCCAGCTTGCCCTTTGTCGAGTGATTTGGATGAGGACAGTGTGAAACTGATCCCTGGAGTGACGCTCAGGCCCTCACCGCCATGTATGTGGAGGTGATGGGCCCAGATGGAAGCAGGAAGATGACCTGCTGATCTCCTAGGCTGGAGACTGGTATTTTTCCCTTGCTTCCTTTCTCAAGCAGTTCAGCAAAAGCTGTCGGAATTCCAGATTAATGGAGGGAATCACTTTATGCTAAACCCTTGGCCATCTGCTGGCTTTCTAATTACAAACACTGCGGGTGTGATTTGGGGCTGTGCCCTTGGGATGGGGTGATGAGAGCAGCCCCTTTAGGCCGATGCCCTGGGTGAGGGGCAGGGATGAAGTGAGCAGAGCTGCCTGCTGCAGGCTGTGTGGGAAGGTTTCCTGGGGCTGGATCCACGTGTGAAGGGCGACGCACACCCCTGCACCTCAGAACTGCTCTCTAAAGGGGTATGTGTGCGGAGCGCCTTTCGTGGGCCAGTGAAATGCAGCTAGGGCCATGCGTTGGGCACCTTGTGCTCGGAAAGAGGCAGAGTGGGAGGCAGCTGGCCGTCCCAGCAGCCCTGCCAGCATGCACTGCAGGAGAATGCTGCTAGCTCCGAGCAGAGCATCCCTGGGCTGCCAGTGTGTGATGTGGCCAGACCTTGCCCAGCCTTCCCCGCCCCTGCCTGGCCCTCGTTCCCTGGTACTTGGCAGAGCTGGGCCGAGGATACCTTCGAGAGAAGGGCCTCCTGCCAGGTTTGCATTCGCAGCACTTCCAGCTCGGCCCTCTTTCTAACACGCGGGCTGTGGGGCTCTGCTGCCAGAGCCACGGCTGCACCTGCGTTATCTCAGATGACGGAGTTCCTGCGCTATGTGAGTGCTGGCTGCTGGGAGCAGAGGCGAGGCTGTGGTGGCTGGGAGGAGTTGTCCCTTTAAACACTGGGTCCAGGGAGGGTAATCTGCCAGAGATTATCTGCTGGGGAGAGGATTGGCATTAAAGGGAATGTCTCCTCCCTTCCCCCAATGTCCTACAGCATCCCCTGTCCTGGGTGTACGGAAACCAAGTTCACTTTCTCCTGGGCAAGCAAAGAGGGGGCCTTTGATTTGAGGGGCAAGGGGAGGAGGGCAGAGTGTGCACTATGGGACTGGGCCTCCTCTTCCTCGCCGTGCTGGCCACGCTGGTCTCCTGCGAGGACCCAGAAGGTAACAGGGTGTTTGGGGGAAGAGGGGCTTACAGGGTGCCCCAGAGCTGCCGGCACCTGGCAGGGAGCAAGACCTTCATCACATCCCTGTGCTGAGGCTCGGCACAAGGGAGGCAGGAGCTGGCTTGCAGGAGAGCTGGGAGCCGCAAGTGGATGCGCTCCTCCCCACAGCAGTGATTGTGGGGTGGGCTGAGACGAGCCTTTGCTGGGCTCGTGCCACCTCCCTATGGGTCTCTGAGGGCTGGGGAGCTGGCGGGAAGGGTGGTCCTTGGCCCCCTGCCCCAGCCCTGCTCTGCCTTGCTCCCTGCGACACTAGGAGACCTGGATACTTACTGGTCTGGCACAGCGCCCATCTGCTTGGGGGGCTGCAAGGGGAAGCACAAGGAGCTGAAGAGGAGCCAGTGTGGGAATGGCAGCTGCTGCTGGCTGGGCTACAAGTCCTTCTGCCGAGGTACAGCTAGAAGGGGGAGACCGGGGTGGCCCTGGGGGTGGCTACAGGGCTTGGCACAGCCAGCCTGGGGAGGGCAGGTTTTGTGCCATGCGCATGTGCGTGGAGTCTCTCCAGCAGCCCAGTCCTTGGGCCACAAGGGGACGCGACCTGGGGCACCTACAGAGCCTGCCCAGCACCCTGGTCGTCAACCAGGACCTTGTCTGGGTGCATCCCCTTGGGCTGCCGTTCTGCTGAGCAGGCTGCACAGGGTGCTAGCCCTATGCTGCCCACGGGAACCGCCATGTCCCCAGTGAACTGCGGGCGACCCGAAGCGGACTTCAACTCGGTGGTGCACGGCAACGACTGGTGGGTTGGCTCAGTGGTGCGGTACAGCTGCCGGCCTGGATTCCTGCTGCTGGGAGACCCAGCCAGCGCCTGCCAGTCCAATGGCCGCTGGACCCCCAAGCCCACCTGCCTCCGTGAGTACCACTGGATGTCCCGCTGAGTCCGAGGGGACACCCTGCCTGTGTGGGGAAGCAGGCAGAGGGGCTGCAGGCATGTCTCCGATCCCTCTTTTCCCCCAGCCTGCCGCAGGAGGGCTGTAGGGCTGGTGGGCACCTTGTGATGTGCCCTGGCCCTGCTCTTGCAGGGATCTGCCTGCGAGGTCGGATCGAGATCAGTGAGCGGGATATTACTGGGAGGTGCTCCTCGTCTTGCAGCACCCAGGCCCATCTGGGAGCCTTCCTCAACCACGGCTGCATCAAGATCTCGTCCTGTGTCACCAAGCACTCGGGCTGGGCCCGCTGGTTCCTGCGCTGCGACATCTGCGAGTGTGACTGCCATGTCCCGTGTGGCGCGTCCCAGTAGCGGCTGCCCACCTTTGGTAAGGGTCTGCCTCACTGTTTCATGGGAAGGGTTGGTACTGAGAGCAGGGGGCAGGCAAAAATCTCAGCATCTGCTGCTCTTGCTCTCCTTACAGCTTCTGGGTAGAGCTGGACCATCTGGGACTGTGGCCACTGGCCCCACGCCCTGGGGAGGCTACCACCCTGGATATCGGCTTACCTTTGCCACGTGTTTCCACCTCTGTGCTCCTTCCATAAGCTCCATCCATTCCAAAGCTGTCGTCTGAGAGGAGAGGAGACATTCTGGACTCACTCTCTGGCAGGGCTGCATTCCAGCCTGGCCCCATCCCATGACCCTCCAGTGGCAGGGGATGCTCTGCGAGCAGAAGGTGCTGGGGACCTACATGTTTTTCCTGCAGCTGAGCTTGGGGACGTTGGCATCTCGGCCTCTGTTTGCCTGGCTGCTTCCTAGAGGAGGCTCATATCCCCTTTTAGGGAGGAGGTAGCGTGTGTGCCTGTTGTAGAATTATCTATCCCATCTGTGCTGCAGGTTGTGATTCCTCCCTGCCAGGTATTTCCTGCAGATAGGTTGGGGTCTGGCCTGAGAGGTAGATCTGCTTTTTGTGCTTGCTGCAGCCATGGGGCAGAGGTGAGCGTGGGGCCTGCCCCCTAGCCCCATGGCGTGGGCAGAGCTCACAGGGCAGAGCAACCTGGCCAGGGCTGCACCAACCATTGCTGAGACATCGAGTGTTACAGTGGGACAAACTGCCCTACAGCCCCCCTGGGAGCGCAGGGGCCAGCACAGCTGTCTGGGGGAAGGTCTTGGCTCCCAGGTGCAAAGTCTTTCCCATGACTTGGTCCGCAAACTGGCTGCAGGTCATGCTCCTTCCAGAGGTCTAGTCTTACTCCGAGAGCCCCTTTCCCAGGGGATTTCTCTCACAGTAGCTTGAGGCCAGAAAGAGATGTGGTAGTCAATGCCCTGCAGCAGAGGTGGGTGAGGAGATATTAAGGGGGGTGTCCTGGGCAAAACAGGGCCCTCTTTGGTCCTGTACCTGGAGAAAAAGACCTGGAGTGTGGCCCCACAATGACTCCTTCCAGGCACCTGAGAAGGGAGCTGGGGCTGTGGGCTCTCACTGCCTACCATGAGGCCTGTTGGCCTGTGACTGGCTGCTGTTAATGTAGCCCTCGGCAGGAGCAGCCATCACGGGCACTGCTGTAACCCTCTGCTATGCTGCCTCTCTTCTCAGGAGCTCGAGTTTCTGACCAGCCTCCCTTCCCTAAATTCTTTGTTCTCCCCACTGGCCTGTCACTTCTTACTGGGGCAATGCTGATATCTGGATCCGGCCGGAAGCAGCCTTGTGCTCCCTGAGGACCAGCCTGGATCCCTTTGAAGCAGCAGTGGAAAAGCCAGTGTTTTTATTCCCCCAGGGAAGGACAAGGTGGTCTGGAGCATGTGTGATGGGATTACCAGGGGAGCTGGAGGACCAGTAGCACTGCTATGGGTAATTAAAAATACGTTTACAGGAAATAACAGGGGTTTTGCAGTCATGCAAAGGGATTCTGCTGCCTGCTCTGTCCCCAGAGCTGTGGATGCACGTGATGGAGTCAAGACAGGCTCCCTGTCCTACTGATGCTGTCTCCTGGACATGGGAGCCACCATAGGGACACAGCTATGGTCAAAGCCACTGTAGAAGGATCCTAGCTGTGGACTACATGGATGCTGAATGTGCCCATGGCACTGGCCACCAAGCCTTTCTGGGCACTGGATTCCCATCCCTGCTGGCCTTCTCCATTGAAACGACTCCACAGCAGGATGCTGCAGCAGCTGCTGGTGGCGGTATGGCCACCAGCTTGTCTCAGGAGCTTCTGACCCAGCCTCGAGCAGTTGAGAAGGAAGGGGCTTTAGCATCCAGGGGGCTGACTCCCAGGCTCTGCTTGTGCCCACCTGCGGGGAAGCAGAGCTAGGCTGAGACCTGCTAATGGTGAGTGCCCTGGGGATGAGGCTCAGCGTGCTGCACGCAGGCCAAGTGGGATGGGTCCGGTGTGCCTTTTGCTCTATGAGGAGATGACTGAAGACCTCCATATGGAGTTTGGCTCCATGACTACCTCCTTGTGCTCTCTACTTGCCCAGCCTGTGAGCTGCCCTGCCCCAGTCTCTCCTCTGGCTGTATCCCGCTCAGCCAAGGAGCCAAATCACTGCCCTAAGCGCTGTCCCAGCCCAAGGCTGGCTGTGGGAGGGGAAAGCTTTCCTTGGCTCAACAGATGGTTTTTTAATTAATACTCTTGTTGGTGCCACTCATTTCCATATGTCTTTCATGTTTAAGTGCTGTGGTGGGTGAGAGGTGTGAGTAACAGCGAGGATGGAGCCAGGCGTGGTGCTGCGGAGGATGGAGGTACAGGGGGATGGCAGGTCCCCCCCGCGATGAGCTGCGGAGGGAAGTGTGCTCTGGGGGCAAAAGCCTGGGGCGTGGGGGGCACCTTCCTAGCCAAGGTCTGTTGCGGCCAGCTGTACCTCCACCAGGCCTGGCTCTTCATGCCCGGTGTGGGCTTTCGGGGCAGTCCTCTGCATTGCACCCCGAGTTTCACCCAGCTTTTGCCTCCATTGGGGTGGCTGCGCGGTGGTGCAGCCCCTGTCCCGGGCCAGTGTAGGGATGAGTAGGGGTGCCAGGAGCGTGCCGGGTGGGAGCGGGCTTAGGGGGTGTTGGGCCCGTGGGGTTTCGGGCTGAGGTGGCAGCGGAGGGAGCTTCGGGGGGCTCTGCCCCGTGTGTGAAGAGCAGCGGGGAGGGGTGCAGGGGGGGCTGCAGAGACAGGGCTGCCCCCCCCCCCCCCCCCCCCCAGGCTTGTGCGCTGGGGATGCCGAGGGCCTTCTGGCCTGCGGGGAGAGGAAATAGGGCCGGTCCCTTTAAGAGGATTTTTCGCCGCCTGGCAGTGCCGCCTTGCCTGGGCAGCCCATCCTGCCGCCCGACGGGCAGCGGCAGCGACAAAGCTGGCGGAGAGGGGCACGGCCGGGCAGCCGGGGGGCTACTAGCCGCTGCTGGGCCGGGGGCGGAGAGCCCCCTCCCCGCCCTGCCCTGCCCGCCGCCCAGCCCNGACGCCCACCGCCGCCCCCCGGCCCCCGCCGCGGGCATCGCCCCTTTGTCTGCGGAGGAGGGAGAGGCGCAGGGCGCTGCGGCGGCGGGGCACGGCCGCTGCCGGCGGGGAGAGGAGCTGCCGCGCCCGCAGCCTGCCAAGGTGAGACCGCCGGCGCCCCTTCCCCCGAGAAACCCCCTGCCCTGGCCGGGGGGGCTGCGGGGGTGGGGGTGGAGGGTGCCGGCGGGGAGCCGGGGATGAGGGAAGAACGTCCTCGGCAAAGCTGCCTTCCCCGCTCCTCGCCGCGGGGACGGGCTAAGCCGGGAGAGCGGCTTGTGGGATTTAGCGCTCCTTGTAGCGCCCGGCCGAAGGAGTCAAGGTGAGCCCGAGGGCGCCTTGTGCCTGCTGCCCCCCCCGGAGCCCCCCGTTCCCGTGGGTGGGCGCCGCGGCGTGTCCCGGACCCTCGCGGCTGCTGAGAAGGGGGATCGGAGTGCCGGGATCCCGCATCCCTCCTTCCCACCTCTGCGGCCCCCAGGGCTGGGGCTGGGCTTTCTTCCAGCCCTGAGAGGGGTCTGCGTGCGGCGGGGAGAGGGGCTGGGAAGGTCTCGGCGCCGCTGCTGGCGGAGCCGGCTTCTCCTTTCGGGGAGGCTGTGTGTGCATTGCAGCTGCAGTGAGGAGCCGCCTGCGCCTCAGCAGAATGTAGGTTAGCGAAGCATTAGGACCCCAGCCTTGGAGGCGAGATGGGTGCCGGGCCCAGCCTGCTCACGCGCGGCTCAGGCTCCTTTTGCTGGTGTCATGGGGATCCCCAACCCCCTCCCAGTCTGTGGTGCCGCAGTGGGACCTGGGGTTAGGATGCTCCCCACCCGGCTTGGCTCAGCATCCCCCCGGCACCGCAGAGTCCTCGAGCCAAACGGGGACGCGGGGAGCTTGGCTGTGCTGCAGCCGGCTGTGGGGAGGACTGCATGCAGCAGGCGCTGCCCAGCGCAAGAGGCTTTGGGCAGGCGTTTGTCTTAGTATCATGTAATGGCCCCAGTTAAGTCCTGGCCTGGCCTCTGAGGCTGTGCTGGTAAGAGCCTGGAAGGTGAAATGAGCCACGGGAGCCAGAGGAGGACCGGCATTAGCAAGGCCCCATCCTTTTTCTATTAAGTCTTTCCCAGCAAGCCCACGGGGACCCCAGGCACCAGCTGACAGTTCAATCCAGCCAGGGTTGCTCTGCCCTAGCAGCCTGGGTGAGGCACGGCACGCTTTGTCCAAGGAACTGGCTGGGAACAGCCTGCTTGCTTGGTACCCCGTACCTGTGTGCCCTGAGCCCAGGCCAGGCAAGGGTAATTCCTGGTGAGCCCTTAGGGACATCCAGGCACCGCTGAGTGTCCTCCGTTGAGGGCAAAACATTAGCTCTCCCACTTCCCGTCCTGCACCCACCATGGTGGACAGAAGTGGGGCAGGGAGCTCAGCAGCAGTGGGGCTGGGGGAGCTGAACAGCCGCCAGCTCTGCTGCCAGAGACGGAGCGAGGTGCATGAATTATTGACTGTGGAGCTGATCATCTGCTCCTTGCCATGAGCCCCTTGGTGCCGGCTCAGCTGCCCTGGCCAGATCCATCTTTCCATTCAGCTGTGGGTGCCAGACCCTGAGAGAGGGGCCCACTGTGAGTCAGTCCCTGTGCATTTCCTACAGAGCAGCAGGATGGCAGAGAAGGGTATGGATCCCGCGTGTGTCTCCATTGCCCTGGAGGACACGGTGTGCCACGCCAGCCCCCCAGATGCCCCACTCCTCACCACCCATTTGAAGAAGGTGGAGAACCACATCACAGAGGCCCAGAGGTTTTCCCACCTCCCGAAGCGCTCGGCTGTCAACATTGAGTTCATTGACCTGTCCTACTCCGTGCGTGAAGGCTCCTGGTGGAGGAAGAGAGGTAGGAGCTGCTGGCTGGGGAAGGGCAGGGGAGGGGATGGGACCTGCAGGGCTATTGCACCCCTCTCCTGTTCTGCATGCCTTGATCTCTCCCGGGTCCCCAGCATCTCCCTCTGTGCTGAATTCATCGCTTCTCTGCCAATTCCTGCTCCAGGCAGCCCCAGCCTCTGCAAGCACAGAGTGCCTCAGCTCTCTGCCTGCTGGCAGGAGCTCGCCTCAGTGCATGGCCGCAGGGCTGCACGCAGGGAGACACAGTGGGAGATGCTGGAGCTGCTCCCCTTGCTGTCCCCTGTGGCAGCGGGGCCTGGCTGGGTGGTCGGGCTGTCCTGCCCCGTGCTCTTTCTGAGTGCCAGGTGCTGTTTGCAGCCATGCTGTGGCTGGCTGTCCTTGCTGGGTGCCCATGGGTGGAGCACAGGCTCGTGTCACGCAGAAGTTGCTGCATGCCTCTGCTGTGCAATGCTAGAGAAAGCAGATTGCATTTCAGGGAAGCCTCTGGCCTGGGCTGCATAGGGGACATGAGGCAGATTTCCTGGTTCAGGGGTGGCCAGGATGGATTAGTTTCCCCAGTTTGGGGTATGATGCCTGTATGTGATGTGCTAGCAGCAGGGGACCCCAAGGGGTGCCCCAGTTCAGAGCCTGGCAAGGCAAATATGTGTGATTTGTGGGGGATTTCCTCTCCAGCAGCTCCCTGTGCAGCTGAGGCCACGGTTCCCTTTCCTGTGTGTGACTCTGTCCGAGAGCTCAGGGAGGGGAGAGGGGAGGCAGATGGTGGCTGGTGGGTGGTAGTCTGCTTTAATTAGCTTTCTCAGTTAATGGGATGCCAATCAGGCAGCCCCATGAGATGGGGAGGGGGAGCTGATCTGCAGAAGCTGAAGGCAGGCAGGGATGAGTGGGGGCCTGGGGTGAGCAGACTGAGGGCGCAGGGCTGCTCAGCAGGGTGCCCTGCCAGCCAGGAGCGCTGTCCCCAACCAGGCTCTGCAGCTGGGGAAACTGAGGGCTGAAAAACAGGGGGCCAGCCCTGACATCCCCCTGCATGAGATCTGCCTGTTTGCCTGTGATGCTGAGGAAGCACCCCCCGAGGAGCCATGGTACAACCATGGGTCTCCCAGGGCAGAGTGTGCTGGACCAGCGGCTTGCACGTGGGCCAGCGCTCTGCAGGGAGGGAGAGGGAAAGGCTCGGGCAGCTGGACCGGAGAGGAGCATGTCGAGGGGTGCTGGGATCCTGGGGTGGCAGTGGGAGGGACTCTCCTCTCCCCCAGCCCAGGTGCGGGTGGTGGAGCAGGCGGGAAGCTCCCGGTGCCTTTGACCGCAGCCCCCAGCATCCGCCGCGCTGTGCTGAAACAGGAGGTTACTGGCAGTCAATGAACGCAAGTAACCGCTGCGCAAGCTGCAGTGGCGCCGACGTGAGCAGCATGCGCGGTGCCGGAGCCGTATGCGTGGTGCTGGGATGCGCTGGGGGGGCTGCTGGGCATGCTGGCTCTGCTGTCATCATGCACAGCCCCCTCCCCTCCCGGCCCTCGCTGCCCCTCTGCCAGCGGGGCCCACTCCTGGGTGCAGGGTGCTTAACTCTGAGGGGTGCAGAGGAGGAATCGGGAGCTTGCGGTGCTGGACCCCCTGTCCTGGGGATGGACAAGCCCGAGGGGCTGCTCCCCTCGTGTGGTACTAAGAGTATGAGCTGGTCTGGCCCTGGGGCTTGCCCTGGCTTGTGGGCAGGGGATGGGCATGTTACTCTCGCCCAAAACCAGCTGCCACCACAGTGCACATGGGGGGCATATTTCCAGCAGGGAGATGCTCAGAGCTGGTCAGTGGTTTATCATGGTGCTAGCACCTTGTATACCAGGGCTGTGTTTTGGGGGCAGCTCCTGAGAGCCTGAGGCTGTGCCTGTTCCCTACTCCCGACACATCATGTTCCTTCTGCCAGAAAATGTTAATCAGCTGTGTTTAAAGCAGAGATAATTCCAAGTCTGATTAGTGGTGGCTGCTGCTGGGTATCACAGCATGAATGCCAATGAAGGCAACAGCCGGGCATCCAGCGGGCTTGGGGACTCTGCCTGCCCCATGCTATCCTGTTTCTCGCTGGCCCTAGGGACGGAGATCTGACAACATGCCCTAGACCAATGTCACAGCCTGGTAATCTTCCTCAGGAGCTACGTGCCCTGACCCAGGGATTTCTGTGGTCTTTGCTGTGATCCAGGGCATGTGCCTCTTCAGCTCTGGAAACTGGTGGGGCCAGCCAAGGACTGGGGTCAGGGACCATGCGGGAAATGACAGCTCCTGTGGCTATAGCCCTGGTGATGAGACAGTCTCCAGGCGTATGCAGCCCCTGGCATGAGGCATGGAGGTCCTTAGGTCCCCCAGGTGCTGAGATGGCATCGCAGTCCCTGTAGCGCGGCTGCTCTTGAAAGCCAAACCCATCCTGCTCTCCCTCCAGGGTACAAGACTCTCCTCAAATGCCTGTCAGGGAAGTTCTGCCAGCGGGAGCTCATTGGGATCATGGGGCCCTCAGGTGCCGGGAAGTCTACACTCATGAACATCCTGGCTGGCTACAGGTGAGGCTGGGGAAAAGCCAGCGGGTCTGGGGGTGCAGGACTGGGGGTCCTGTGCTACATCCCCCCACACCTCTTTCTTGCAGGGAGACTGGCATGAAGGGGCAGATCCTGGTGAATGGCCGGCCGCGGGACCTGCGTACCTTCCGCAAGATGTCCTGCTACATCATGCAGGATGACATGCTCCTGCCACACCTCACCGTGCTGGAGGCTATGATGGTGAGCGCTGCAGGAGCCAGGCAGCCTGCTGGGCTCTGTGGGGCGTCCTGTGGACTGTGTCCTTGGGCACTGAGCCCACACTGACATCAGGCGTTTCCAAGGGCTCTGGGACACAGGAACAAAATCCTGCTGTTCTTGCTCCCTTCATCCTGAGCCACTGCTCCCAGCCCTTGGCTGGGCCACGGTGCAGCAGATTCTGTTCCATACGTCTGACAGTCGTGTCTCCCTGCCTGTTCTCTCCCTGCAGGTCTCTGCTAACCTGAAGCTTAGTGAGAAGCAGGAGGTGAAGAAGGAGCTGGTAAGTGCAGAGGAAGGTGGGCCCAGGTCCCCTCATCTCTCTCCAAGACAAAGAGGGCCCTGAGGGGGACCAGGGCATGCCAAGGGGCTCCCAGCGATGGAGGTCTGAAGGGAGGTGGCAACGCTGGGGTGAGGGTCCATGGAAGCCTATGGTAAATGAGGCTGTCCCACAGGTGAACGAGATCCTGACGGCCCTGGGGCTGCTGGAGTGCTCCTACACCCGCACCATCTCGCTGTCTGGAGGCCAGCGCAAGCGCCTGGCTATCGCCCTGGAGCTGGTGAACAACCCTCCCGTCATGTTCTTTGATGAGCCCACGAGGTGAGGCTGCAGGGGCCGGGGCTGCCCACCACTGCCTGCCTGGATGGGTTTCCCCTGACAGGGGGACACCACGGGGGCTGGCACCCTCTGGAGCGCAGCAGGGGTGCGAGATCTGAGGGTGGGGTGTGACTGTGCCCACCAGGGCTCCAAGAGGGCTGAGGAATGGTAGGGCTGGGACTGCAAAGGGATGCTCTTCTCCATTGACCTGGGAAGAGTGTGCCCACAAGGGGAGGCAAGTGGGGGCATCTTTAGGATGTACTTCTCCCCCTCTCAACTCTCCCTTTTTGTCTCTGCTGTATCTTTCTCCTCCATCCCATCCTGTATGGCCACAGCGGTCTGGACAGTGCCTCCTGCTTCCAAGTGGTTTCCCTGATGCGGTCCCTGGCTCAGGGTGGGCGCACCATCATCTGCACCATCCACCAGCCCAGCGCCAAGCTCTTTGAGATGTTCGACAAGGTTTGGACTGGGCTAGGACACAGGACTCTTCAGGGTGCAGGGTCCCTCTGGCCTCAAGACCCAGAATAGAGGCCCTGGGAGGGATGGGTTGCAGGCATTTGTCCTGGGGCCTGTATGGCCACAGCCCTGATGGCTGGGGTCTGGGGCAAGGGTGCTCTGTGTCACCCTAGGACAGGGGAGGTGGGTAGGAACTGGCAACAGTGCCCTTTGCTGCTCTGCACCTGCCATATCCTGGCTTTTTCTTGCAGCTGTACATCCTGAGCCAGGGCCAGTGCATCTTCAAAGGCGTCGTGACCAACCTCATCCCCTACCTGAAGGGTCTTGGCCTCCACTGCCCCACATACCACAACCCTGCTGATTTCAGTGAGTGTCCCTGCCCCAGCTGGGGCTCTGGTGAGGAGCAGAGGGTGGCAAGGTCCAAACCCAGTGCCCAAGCCCTAGGGGCTGCCTGGCATTCCCCCACGTTGCCCAAGGAACAGGGCTGCCTGTGCCTTTCCTGTTAGGTGCTGGCTGGGCAGTGCTGCTGTGTGGTGCAGCATCGTGAGCTGGAGGTTGTGCTGGGCTCCCACCCCCCTGCCCCACGGGGTCATGGTCTAGGCAGGCCAAGCAAAGTGATGGCGAGGGCTGGCTCAGCGCCTCACAGGGGTCCTGTCCTCCTCCACAGTTATTGAGGTGGCATCAGGGGAGTACGGGGACCTCAACCCCGTCCTGTTCCGTGCCGTCCAGAATGGCATGTGCACCATGGCCGAGAAGAAGAGCAGCCCCGACAAGGCAGATCCATCATGCCCGGCACACTGTGTGACGGTGAGTGGGGGTGAGAGGAGCCTCCTGCGGTGGCGGGGAGTGGCAGGTAATGGAGTGCCCACCCAGGGGCGCCTCAGTTTTCCCTGCCCCACAGTAGATGGATATTCTGTGATGCCTAGAGGCCCCTGGACATAGTGGGGAGCACGGAGGTGTTCAGCTAGCCTCCACTTGTCTTGAGCATCAGCTCTGTGCTTGCAGCTGGTAGTGCCTGTTCTCACCAGTGGTGCTCACAAGGGGCATCCTGGGGGCATTTGTGTGCCATCCTAGCAGGGAGCTCATGTTGTGACCTTGACCTGTGTGCCCGACTTGTCTGTGATCTTGCAGGATGTGGACCACATTGAGAGCCACACCTTTGCCACCAGCACTTCAACCCAGTTCTGCATCCTCTTCAAGAGAACCTTTATCTGCATCCTAAGGGACACGGTGAGGGCAGGGGAGGCTGTGCCAGGGAAGAGGGGATGGGGCCTGGTGGTCACTGGGGGCAGGTGGAGACAGGAGTTAAATGGGTAATGGAGTGGGGCTCACCTTTGAGGAGCAGGCAGACTGTCCCCTGCTCCCCTGGGATACTCTTTGGATGTGGCCTTGCCTCACTGAGTCCCTGTACCCTCTCTACCTGCAGGTGCTGACCCACCTGCGGTTCATGTCCCACATCTGCATCGGGGTGCTGATCGGGCTGCTCTACCTGCATATTGGCAACGATGCGGGCAAAGTCTTCAACAACACTGGCTTTCTCTTCTTCTCCATGCTCTTCCTCATGTTCGCTGCGCTGATGCCCACCATCCTCACCTGTAAGGAGCTCCTTCCACCCATTTGCAGCTCCCAACCCCTGGGGCAGAGTGGGGGGGTGCTCCAGCTGCGTGTCTGCTGGGTGGTGTATGGTGGTACCAGATGAATTGGACAAAAGGGGGGAAATAAGAGAGGAGAGGAAAAAAATTCAAACAAAGAAAAGGGGGGAAACTTGTTTGGGTATATTGCGGTTTTACCCTTTGTTTCATGTTTGTCTATAACATACTTGCTGACTCAAAGCAGATTGCTGGCAGGTTTTTTTTTGCTGAGAAAATGTCTGTGAAGCTGCATTTTCAAGTGCTTCACCTCTCACTTCCTCAGAAAGTTTGCCTAAAAACCCCCAGCCAAGCTGACTTTTCCTTGCAGAAAGTTCCCACATTGGTCACCGACTTTTTTTCCTTGGTGAAGATTTGAGCACGCACTAATGGCGGGTGCAGTCTGTGCTGGAGCAGCATCACATCTGCCTGCACCGGGCCGGATGGGATTGGGGGCTGGAGCACCACTGCTGGCTACTAACTCCTTGTTTCCATGCAGTCCCCCAGGAGATGTCTGTATTCCTGCGGGAGCACTTGAACTACTGGTACAGCCTGAAAGCTTATTATCTGGCAAAGACCATGGCAGATGTGCCCTTCCAGGTGAGCTTTCCTCTGGACTAAAGCTTGGCCCTGATGCTGACGTGCCTTCCGTGGCACAGCCAATTGCTCAGCTACCCCAAAACCCCAGCTGGCCTTTGAGGGGTCCCTGCGGCCCTCCATCCCCCAGGAGGGGTCTGTGGGGTGAGGATGGCCATGGGTCCAGCAGAGCAGTCTCTTTGCTTCCCCTTCTTTAGGTGATCTGCCCTATCGCGTACTGCAGCATTGTGTACTGGATGACGGGCCAGCCACCCGAAGCCACACGCTTTCTCCTCTTCTCTGCCCTGGCCACCGCCACGGCCCTGGTGGCTCAGTCCCTCGGGCTTCTCATTGGAGCTGCTTCCACTTCCTTACAGGTCAGATGGGGCTTTGACTTTCATGTGGAGATGGGTTGAGAGTTGGAGGAGGTCTTGTGACAGGGAAGGGTGGAGGGAAGTGTTGCCCATAGGCAGGCGTGCGAGTGCCACAGGTGGTGCGCCTAGGGACAGGGACATGACACCCCGTGGCCTCTGCTTCCCAGGTGGCCACCTTTGTGGGACCCGTCACTGCCATCCCCGTCCTGCTCTTCTCTGGCTTCTTCGTCAGCTTCAAGACTATCCCCACCTATCTGCAGTGGAGCTCCTACGTCTCCTATGTCAGGTGGGACCCCGTGCTCTGGATAGAAGCTCCCTGCCCTGGGCTCCCATGGGCTGGGGAGAGAATGGGGCTGCCTGGGGCATGCGGTCACTCTCATGGTGTGTTCTGCCCTAGGTATGGCTTTGAGGGTGTCATTCTCACCATCTATGCCATGGAGCGTGAGGACTTGGAGTGCCTCGAGGACTTCTGCCCTTTCCAAAAACCCATCAAGATCCTGCAGGAGCTGGACGTGGAGGAGGCCAAGCTGTACCTGGACTTCCTCATCCTAGGCATCTTCTTCATCATCCTGCGGCTCCTGGCTTACCTGGTCCTCAGGTACAAAGTCAAGTCAGAGAGATAAAGGGGCCGCAGGGCCCCGGTGCCGTTCCCGGGCCTGGCCTGCTGTGAGAGACAGTTCTGCAGATGGACACAGCGCTCCTAGCAGGTCACGGACCATGTTGGAGGCGTCGGTAGGTGCCAGCCAGGCCTGGCTCAGTCGAGAAGGGTTTTGAGACATCTCGGAACTGTTTTAACCTTTCCACACACTCTTCATTGCAAAAGTTTTGTACAGCCTTGGCATGTGCCACCCTCTCCCTCAGGACTGACGAATCCCATGGAGCTTGGATCCCCTCTTGTCATGCCTGCCCGGCACTGCATTTCTCCACTAAACACACTGGGACACCAAGGACAATCCCGCGGAGGCAGCTGTCTGCCGAGCAAGGCCAAGAGGAGCTGGCTGCTCTGGGCAGGAGGGGAGCGGTGCTGTGGAGCTGCCTGATCCTGGGGCTGAAGCCGGAAGGAGACGCTTGCGGAGCATGGATCGGTAGCGCAGCGTGTAGACCTGTTGCTTGCCATGGCCAGGAGCATGTGTGTCAGTGCTAAGAAGAGCCCAAAGATGCAATAGGCAAAGTTGCACAAGGCTTTAGTGTTTCCTGTTGCTGTAGCCACAGAAATTGCTTCATCCCCTTTTTCTTTTGGCGTAAATCCCCCCTCTTTTTTATTTTCTCTTTTCTTTTCTTTTCTTTTCTGTTTTGTTTTTTTTTTTTTTTTTTTTTTTTTTTTTTTTAATAAATGCCTCTGCTTCCCAGTCTACATGGAGAGGAAAGGGAGCCAGCAGGCAGAGGACTTGGGACTCTGTCTCAGATTTCTGCTCAGATACCATCCTCAGAGATGAGATCTTCAGACCTGGGGATGTGGCAGGGTCTGTGGGAATGGGACAGCATTATCAGACCTTAGGGAGTCTCACATTCAAACCCTGTTGCCTTTGGGGTCTGGGCCAAGAGGATAAAATCAACCAAGATGGAGAGAAGTGACTGGTCCCTTCAAGTGCTGCATGGAGCGGGGAGGATTTAGGTTCCCACAGCCTGCCAGCACCAGACGTCTGAAAAGCAGGGCTGGGCTCGGCCGTGCCATCGCTGGAGCCGCTACTGCAGGAGAAGAGCTGGCCCTGAGCCCTTCCCTTGCACCGTCTTGCTCCTCACGTCTCTTCCCCCAGCACAGCTCTGGCTGTCTCAGCAGAACAAGGCGGACGAGCCTCGCTCAGCGCTGGCTGTGCAAGAAGGCAATGCCAGCCCCAGGGATGCCTGGCCTCATCACAGTGCAAATCTCCCAGGGTAACCCTGTGGAGAAGGGGGTCCCAGCAGTGCCAGAACTGGAAAGCAGGTGAGATCTCAAAGTGGTTTGTTTGCATTGGGCAACCCTGACACTGGGAAGGGCTTTGCACTTTGTGACTGGTATCAGGAAAAGGTCCCTTTTGGCAAGTGTGGCTCCTCCAAAGTCACTTGTCTCTGCGGGTGTGCTGGCACTGGTGTTGCTGGGCTGCACTGGTCACCCACGCACATGGGAACCCACTGCTTTTTAGTGAGCACAGACACGGGGAAGGCAGCTCTGCCCCTTCCTGGCATGCTGGGCCCTGGTTCAAGTGCAGTCTGGGAGATGCTGCTGCCAGCACTCTGAGCAGCAGGAGATTGCAGGGCAAATGCCAGATTTCAGCAAAATCCTCGAGACTGTTTTTTGCTTTTACTGGCTCATGTTGGGACTGCTCCGCACAGCAGGGTCTGGCTGGCCTACAGGTGGATGGCAGACGTGTGGCAGTACTGGTGCTGGGCACTCAGCAAGGTCGGGTTTCCCCTGCCTGGACGGCATCGCTGCGAGGAGCTTGTAGCCGTGGGTCTCTCCTGCACAGACAGTCTGGAAACAGGACATGCCCTGATGCCCTTTCCATGCTGAGCACTGGGATTTTCCCCAGGGGCTTTTGTCTGACTTCTGTCCCTCACAAAATTCCCCTCCCCTCCTGGATCTTCCTTCACTGTCAGCCCTGTGCCATGTTCTGCAATGGACTCTTGCCAGCTTGGGGGGCTGCAGTCTCCTGGGTATGATGCTGCCAACCGCAGGGGCACAGTCGAGTGGGGATCGGTCCCCATGTCTGCTCTGTCACCATGTGGATGGATGGGCAGGGAGCCAGGGGGACAGTGGAGCTGCAACCTGTCACCCTTCTCCATCTCACTGTCCGTGGGACTGATGGGACCACTGCCCCGCTTCTGTTCTGCTCTTGGGCTGTGGCTAGTTAAGCCTTGCCCAGCGCAGGGTGTGCACTGCTGGGCTGAGGGTTTTCCCCTGGATAGATACCAAGATGGCAGGAGGTGACAATGGTGCAGCTTTGCACAGCTCCTGCCTCTTGTCCGCTCCCTGGCAGTGGGGGCTCTTGTCGTGGGTGCTGCCTCCTGCACACCGGAGGCACTGCCATCCCTAAGGCTGTGTGCACATGGTGCCTCCTGGGACCGCCCCTGTGCCATCGCAGCCAGCGCCCCCACCACTCCCAGAAGGACCAGGATGAGATGGACTAGCGATGGCCCATGTGTGGCGCACAGAGGGCTACCAGCAGGCCACCTGTGACTGCCACTGCCCACGTCTCCCACGCACAAGGATGCTGCAACAGAAGCCTTCACTGGCCAGTCTCTGCTGCTTGCAGAGAAACCCCATGGGACAGGCTGCCCGAGCTCGGTGTGGCCGGAGGGAGACTGCCGGGACAGGCAGCTCCATGGGTAGCTGCTTGGACCAGCCTGTCCAGAACGGGGCAGTTGGCAGCACCCCGACGATCTCCAGGACAGTTCAGCACAGCCCGGGCCTCCTGTGCCGGTGAGTGCATGGGTTGCAGAGTCCCGGCTGACCAGGTACGCGACCACTGCAGGGCAGAGGGCCGGGGCGAGCTCTGGAGATGGAGGATGCCCGTGTCCCTGAGCTGGACAAGGGTGCTGGGGAGTGGGGGTCACGGGGCAGGCACCCCTTGTCCCCAAGGTCAGGGCAGTGGGCAGCCTGAGGTGCCCTGGATAAGGGCACCGGCGCTCCCAGCAGAGCTGGCAAGTGAATGTGATGGTACGAAGGGGCTGTGATGAGTGAGGAATCTGGGTGCCCTGTGGTGGCACAGAGGGCCTGGGTCTGGCAGGCCATGCCCCAGGCAAAGGGACCCTGGGTGGTGCCCGAGGGCAAATGGTGCCCGAGGAGTGAACTGAGCCAAGTTGCCAGAACGGGACCATCCATTGCCTCTTCCCTTCCAGTGAGGACAGTCCCAGAGACGGTGGAAGGCCCAGAGAAACGCAAAGGGACCGAGCACATTTGCACTGAGCCCTGCAGGTTGGCATGGCTGGGCTGAGCACTCAGGATTTATTGCCCCTCTGCTGCCCGAGTGGCCGCCTGTCCTGCAGGAGCAGCGCAAGAGGGGTTGTCTCTGCCCTGGCACAGCAGAGGGATGGGGTGCAGCTGCCCTGCTCCAGGGGGGCCTTAGTGGAGCAAGGCTGGACCACTCCAGCTCACTGGCTATTGGGCATCTCTCCAGGATGGTCTCTTCAGGGCAAGACAGGCACTGAGCCGGGCTGTGGCAGGACCCCTTGGCAATGACACTGGTCATTTTGTGGTGTGGGGCTGGGGGTGCCCAGGCTGGGTCTTGCCTTGTCCTGAGTAGGTGGGGAGCACCCACGTGCTGGGCTGGCATGCAAGCAGCAAGGATGCACTTTATCAGAGCAGGGGAGTGGGGCCGTGGTCGCTTCTGGCTGCAAGAATCCCACCAGGGAACGCGTCCGGATAATCATGAGGGGTGTGATGGAGGAGAGCAGGCTTCTTCCCCCCACACCTCCTCTTCCCTCCTGCCCCCTTGCCTTCCCTTGCAATGCACTTTGAATGGATGAGGATGTGGTTCAGGCCATGGCTCCAGCTCCCTGGGAGCATTGGTCAAACCTCAACACATCTAAAATTGCTTCAGCCCCTTAGCCTGGCTCCTTCAGCCCACGGGCATGATTGTATCGGGTACTGCCTCTCCCTCACGCGTGCTGTGAATGCAGGCAGGCAAGCAAGGGTATGGCCTCTCACGTCCACACATGTCCAGGCCACTTTTGTCACACGCACAAGAAGAGCAAATATATCATCACGCGGCTGCTGCTAGGGTTTGCTGGAGTGGAGACTGGGCTAGTAGTGCAGGGAGCGGATGGGGCTTCTCCTACGGTTTAACCCCTCTCTCAAATCGGGCAATAAAACAGTGTTTCGTCCTCACTGTGTGGACACCATTTGTCCTGTCCCTCTGCCACTGGAGCTCCTGGTGCCATGGGCAGCCTGCGGTTGCCTGGGATCCTCTGGGTGCATCCCTTCCACGCTGGACCCTGTGGTTTTCCAGCTTTCTCCTTGTCCATGTGTGCAGAGGAGGTTGTACCATGGGGTGCACGAGTGATACAGGGTGGGGGTGGACCATGCAGAGAGGTGCATATGTTGAAACCCGTGCTCCCATGTGACCGCAGGTGAGCTGCTTTTTTCCTGGGACCATTTGCCAAAATAAGATGGAGGTAACAGCTCGAAGGGAGTCTGTTCACACAGCCATAGCTCTGCTGTGGTAGCCACATGCAGGTGGCAGTTGCCTGGGTCCTTCTGCCTTGCTGGGGAAATGCTGCAAAGCGGGACCAGGGCACCACTGCCCACAGCTGCAGCCTGGCAGGAACCAGGCAGGGTGGAGGTGAGCCCCTGGGCTCTATGGGGAGCAAGGGCTGCTGGCAGGGCCCTGATGGCTCTTCGGGCTGTGCTGCATGCGCAGGTAAGTGCCCCGCAAGGACAGGGTGTCTGGGTCCCTGCTTGCTGCTGGTGCTCACCAGTGTCCAGAGCATCCCAGGAGATGTTGAGTAGGTGGAGATGTTGCGGCTTATTTCAGTCTTTCTGAGATGCCAGCTGTACTTGTTGGATTTCACACATCAATAAAACTTATATTTATAGTGTACTGTCTGGATGCTTCCCCTCCCTGAGCGGCCAGAGGGCATGCATGCGAGGGGAGATGTGCGTGCCTGGGTACACCGATGGGCATCCCTACATCTGAGCGTCCCTACATCGGGGTGTGGAGGGTGGGGGGGCAGTACACAGGCAGGCGGCTGCACGCATTGCTGAGGACAGGCACTGAGCCTGTGCGAAGGCGTGCAGGGACATGCATGTCCCTGCGGGCAGGCCTTTGGGGTGCAAGCGTGTGAACCCTCGCCCCAGCACCCCTGGCTCAGCACTGCCTGTGGCTGGCTGGGGGGGGGGGGCACTTCGGGACAGCACCTGGGGACCGAGCAGGGTGTGTGCAGCCCCACAGACGCTGCTGGATCACTGTGTTGCTAGAGCAGATCTGCAAGCAGCAAGAGGGTAAGTATGTCTGTATGCGTGTGTGCATGTCTGCAGGTGTTACGCAGCCAGGCAAAATCAGGCAGCGCTGTGCTGTCCTGACAGCACATCTTCCTCCGGGCTTTTTTCCCTGTGGGGCTGCTGTTGTCCCGCTCCCCGAACTGCACTCTGTGTGAGGCAGCGGTAGCTGGGCATGGTGGGGATTTCGCTCTGGAACAGGACTTATCCTTGCAAGCTCCTGTTGCACAGCCGGGCACCAGCTGGGGATGCAGAGCCACCAGATGTGTCTGGAGGAAAACCCCGCCTTGCAGCACTGCTGGTAAGACCCCAGGGACCCTGCCCCATACCGTGCGTGTCCCTGTGTTTGGGGGTACAGGTGTTGTTCCTTGCCATTGTGCCCGCTGGCCCCTCTGCCACATCCCCAAAGCGGGGCTGCGGTTGCTCTCCCTGCCATGCTCAGCGGAGCTGGCGGCCGCTGTGCGCGGGGCAGGATGGGACAGGAGAGCAGGAAGTTACAGCTGCAAAACAGCCGCCTCCGGAGAGAAGGCTTTTCCCGGGACAGAGATGGAAGGAGGCGGCTGAGCAACACTGGGCTCTCCTCTGCGGACCCCACAGGCTCAGCGCCTGGCAGCACGAGCACGGGGAGCCGTGGGCTCAGCTTTCCTGGCAAAGGAGGTAACCCTGCCAATTTTGGCGTGGCTGTCGCCCTCACCTTGTGTAGCGCCAGCCTCCCCATTGCCCTGGGTTCCAGGTCCGCGCACCACCAGGGCTTCCGCCACTGTGTCCCTCCGGACACGGAAGCAGAGAGGCAGGAGGCTGCGGTAATGAGAGAGCAAGGGTGTGCGTGCCAGGCGTGCAGCAGGGCTCCCTGAGGGGGGATCGCGGCAGGCGGGCGGTGCGGAGCCCTCTGCCCCGCAGCGTGCCCTGGGTGGCAGAGGGGGGCCGGGAAGGGGCTGGGAGCCAGGCATGGGATACATCGGGGTTGTCAAAGGCCTCCAGGCTAGGACACCCAGGTTCAAGGTCAGCTCCGCTGCCTCCATCCCCATGCCTTAGTTTCTCTGTATGGATAACATGAGGGACTAAAAAAGGCCAGGCTGTGGGAGGTGGAGCAAGCCGTCGCCCTGCTCCTCTTCTCCTGGGGGAAGCCAAACGCAGAGAGATTTGCACTCTGCCCCTTCCTATCTGCTGTGGTCTGCTGACACCCTAGCCCACTGTGCCTCAGTTTCTCAGGACGTTGGGGGCTGTGGACACAACCTGTGCTCCTGAAGGATCACCCTGCTGAGCTGGGGTGGGAGCTTGAGTCAGCACCGGTACAGCCGGTTCTGCCGGACCGGACCGTATCAGGGCAGGTAAGGCTGGGCAGGGTGCTGCTGTGCCGCATCCCTGGGGAGCAGAGCTGCTCGCCCTGTCCTGCTCTGCCTCATGGAGCCATGTCCATGTGGGATAGCTGCCCGAGCACCCCAGAGCTGCTGAGCCCCTCGTCCACTGCTGGAGACGGGTGCTTTGCCTGGGAAAAATCAGCCAGTGCAGCCCAGAGGGACCCGCTGAGCCCCCTGCCAGCCTGTGCCCCGGCTACTGTTGGCTGCAACCTCTGTGGCTGCTTTAAATGGGAGGCAGCTGTGCTCGGCATCCCTGTGAGCTGCAGGGCACGGAGAGAGGGCTCAGTGGCTGCCAAGGACATGGCAAGGGCTGCCCGCCTGGGCACAGCACCGCTCGGCAGGGCAGGCTACCACAGGGCACGCCAGTGCCACACCGTGCATGTGGATATGGGATCACTTTCATTTTCCGTCTTTCCAAAGCCCCTCCCTGCTGTCTTCTCTCTCCCAGCCCCAGCTCCGGGGTTTACAGGATTTCATGGCAGTTTGGGGAGAATGGTTGGTTTGTTCTAATATGAAGCCCTAAAATGTCAAGCCCTCAAGCCTGGGAGGAGGAAGCCTCCCCTCTCCCCAAAACTTTTCTTCTCTCAGTTATGATAATTGTTATAGCTGTACTATTAGAGCCAAATTGAGGCTAGTGACTTTTGGCTGCTAATAGGGAGATTGTCCCCTGCCCCTAGTGAATTAGGTGGCTGGTCCCAACAGAGTCTGGGGAGGGCGAGGGTGGGGTTTGGGGGGCAGGCAGCCTTGCCTGGCAGGGTTAGTATGTCCTCAGGGCTCTGGTTTGCTGCCCTTTTGGCTGCAACCCCCCAGTGATGTCCAGGTAGGTCTGTGAAGGGTGCTGGATGGGGAGTCTGAGGCAGGACATGCTTCTGCCAGGTCGACTCTGCTCCAGCCACCCTGCCAGCTGGCCCACTGCTGCTCCCCATGGCTGGGAGGTTTGTGGGGTCAGATGTGGGCGCAGGTTGTTCCAGATCCAGGCATTCCTGGGCTGGGGTGGGGATAGGTACAGACTCAAGCTGCAAAGCTGGGCTGGTCCATACGCTCAGCTTGCCTCATGGGCTGTCCTCTCTCTTTCAGCCGAAGGATGTTGCGGGCCATGCAATGCCAGGGCTGCCTGCCCCGGGGCAGCTGGATGCAGCTGTGTCGATCCCTCCCGGGGAGCAGTGGGACCCGGAGTGTGTATCTGTGTGCTGCTTCAGTGCCAGGTGAGCTGGGCTCTGTGCTTGTGGGACTGTGACCCTGAACCTGTCTTGCCCCCCAGGGAAACCCTGTCCCTGGCGGACATCCCTCCCCAGCCGCACAGTGGAGCCTGTGCAGTCTGCGGATCACCCCAGCAGGATGTGAAGCCACTGAGTTTGGTGGTGTTAGCTCTGCTGGGACGGAGAAGGCCACCTGTGACTGCCTGTATTCTTCCCCCGCAGGCGCTGCAGGCAGCCCTTTCCTCAGGAAGATCCTTCGTGCAAGCAGCATCTCCCTCCCCAGGTACAGTGCCGCACAGCAGGGGCCTGGCCCGTTCTGCCCCGTGGCTGTTCACCACGGGACCTGGGTGGCTGAGCTGGCTGCCTTGGGACCATCGGGGCTCTGTGGGCGGACGCTGCTTTGCCTCCACCTAGAAAACAACCCAGACCCAACTCCCTGCCTGCTCTGAATTCAGACCAACTTCTCTGCCTTGCCATGGGTTTGCTGGGGATGCAGAGCATGTGGCTTGCTGACCTGCCTTCAGTTCCCAGCCGTGCCCTTGCCCCGGCCCTGCACCCTCCCTTGGTGGGGAAGGAAGGGGTGAGCTGGCTCTACTCAGCACTTCTCACAGTCCTCACTTGCAATCTTCCCACCCTGCCCCAGGCAGGGCTTGGAACTGCTGGCCCCTGCCCTCCTTGTGACACTCTTCCTCCCCTTGCAGGGACAATGTTCGCTACCAGGGAGGGTCCCAGGCGCGCCCCATCCAGCCCAGCTCCTCTCGCCACGGCCTGTCCCAGCTGAGGAACGTGGCCTCTCCTGGTAAGCTTGCAGCCCTGCACTGAAGAGGATGTGGAGGCATAGGTTTATGGTTGGACTTGATGATCTTGAAGGTCTCTTCCAACCCCAGTGATTCTGTGATTCTATTCTATGGAGGGTGCTACACAGTGGGTTGGGGGAAGCTGCTGTCTTGGGCACTGTGAGGCTTAGCAAGAACTGGGTCTCTCTGCATCCACCTCACTGCAGTGGCTTGGGGCAGGCAACTTCCCCAGTCCCCTGCCAGTGAGAAGCCCTTGTCTTGTCAAGCACCTCGCTCTTCCCAGATGCCATCAAGAAACACCAGAAAAGCCTGTCTGCATGGTTCAGCCACCAGCCCAATGAAGAGAGGCAGTTTGGCCCTTCCTTCTCACTGGACGCAGTCCATGTGGACCCAGTGATCCGGGAGAGCTCCCTGGAGGAGATCCTGAAGCCCTCGCCTGACCTAACCATCCAGAACCAGCTCCAGCAGCCCTGCAGCCAGGTTATCAGCCTCCACAACCTTTTCGATGTGGACGCCTGTGGGCGGCAGGTGAAGACTGTCGTGCTGTACGGCACCGTGGGCACGGGCAAGAGCACCCTCATCAAGAAGATGGTGGTGGATTGGTGTCGTGGTCTCCTGCCCCGCTTTGAGCTGGTCATCCCCTTTTCCTGTGAGGACCTGTCCCATAGTCATGCCCCCATCTCCCTGCGGCGCCTCATAACCAAGAAGTACCAGCACCTCCGGGATGTGGTGCCAATGCTGGGAACTTCCAACCTCAAAGTGCTTTTCATCCTCAATGGCCTGGAGCGCCTCAACTTGGACTTCCGTCTGGCTGGTACAGAGCTGTGCTGTGACCCCAATGAGCCTGTGCCTCCCTCTGCCATCGTGGTCAATTTGCTGCGAAAATACCTCCTGCCAGAGGTCAGTGTCTCCTTCCAGCTCCTTCGTGCTGGAGAAAGGCTTGGGGTGAACCCTGGGGTGTTGCAGGCATGGCCATTATGCTAATTGCTTGTAGTCCACCTTGGCTATGAGCGAACAAGCGGCCTCCATTCCTGGAGGGACTCACCACCTCATGTCTCTGTTACTTGTTTGTCTCTGAGATCTTTGGCAAGACCTCATAAGGCAAAGAAGGCAGTCTGCTGGGCTGTGATCTTCCAGACTCGATATATGTCTAGCAGGGGTTGGGGAAGGCTCTTCTGTCCCCTCTGCCTGGGCCAGATTTGAACCAACGCTCTTTGGGCTGCAGCTTCTTGAACCCCAGCCCCTGGGTGGTGTGATCCTTGTGCACCTATATGTGGGTTACACACTTGGGACCCTGCTGAGCTTAGATCAAAGCCACAGAGGGAGCACCTCCAAACTCACCCAAGCCCTCTGCTTCCAGGCCAGCATCATTGTCACCACGCGTCCATCAGCAGTGCGCCGGATCCCTGGCAAGTATGTGGGCCGCTATGCTGAGATCTGTGGCTTCCCTGACACCAACCTGCAAAAGCTGTACTTCCAGATGCGTCTCAGCCAGCCTGGCTGCAATGGAGAGAACAGTGTGAGTAGCGTCTCAGGTGAGCAGGAAAACTTGGTGGAGATGCTGTCGAGGAATTTGGAGCGCCACAACCAAATAGCCGCTGCCTGCTTCTTGCCCTCTTACTGCTGGCTGGTGTGCACCACGCTGCACTTCCTCTACTTCACCAGGACGGTGCCTCCCAGCCAGACCCTGACTGGCATCTACACCAGCTTCCTGAGGCTCAACTTCAGTGGGGAGGTGCTGGACAGTACTGACCCCAACAACATCTCCATGATGAAGTACGTGGCCAAGACAGTGGGTAAGCTGGCCTACGAAGGGGTGATGTCCCGCAAGACCTGCTTCTCAGAGGATGACCTGCAGCAGTGCTTTGAGGTGGAGATGAAGACTGAAAGTGAGCTCAACCTCCTGGAGGTCTTCCGCAGCGATGTCTTCCGCTTCTTCCTCACTCCATGTGTGCAGCCAGGCAAAGAGCACACCTTTGTTTTCACCATCCCTGCTATGCAGGAGTATCTGGCAGCCCTGTATGTGGTACTGGGTGAGAAGAAGACCCTAGCACAGAGAGTGGGGAAGGAGCTGTCGGAGGTCATTGGGAAGGTGAGCGAAGATGTTGCCATTGTTCTGAGTATCATCTCCAAGGTGCTGCCCTTACGATTCCTGCCAGCGCTTTTCAACCTTCTCAAAATCTTCCCTCGCTATTTCTCCCGGCTGAGTGGTAAGGACCGGGATGCTATTGCCCACACCATGGCAGAGGAGCTGTTCAAAGAGGAGGACTACTACAATGATGATGTCTTGGACCAGATCAATTCCAGCATCCTGGGTGTGGAGGGCCCCATGCACCACCCTGATGAGACCCCTGATGATGAAGTCTTTGAGCTCTTCCCCATCTTCATGGGTGGGATACTGTCCCGCCGTAACCGCGCCATCCTGGAGCAGCTGGGCTGCTCCATCAAGAACCTGGCAGCCTTTGAAATTGCCAAGGCCATGAAGAAGACAGTCATTAGGAAGAGCCGCAAGGGGCTGCCCCCCTCGGAGCTGATGGACTACCTCTTCTTCCTGCATGAGTTCCAGAACGAGCGCTTCACAGCTGAGGCCATCCGCTCCCTCCGAACTGTCAACCTTTCATCCATCAGAATGACCCCGCTCAAGTGCTCTGTCCTGGCATCTGTCATGGGCACCACATGCCACGAGGTGGAGGAGCTGAACCTGACCTCCTGCAACCTTGACACGAGCAGCTTGAGCACCCTCTTCCCTGTCCTGCTGCGATGCAAAGCTCTCCAGTGAGTACCACCTTATTCTGCCCTTGGGCAGTGCTCAAAAATTGGGCTCTCCCTCACCTCTGCCCATCGCAGGAATACACTAGGAGCCCGAGCATGGCAAAGGCAGGGAAGGACATGCATGCCCTCGTTTATCCTCAGTGCAGACCTAGGGGACTACAGCTTCCAACATGCACCACTCCTTGAGCAGCCTTGCTAAGGCACTGCATGCTGGGATTTGCAGTCCCACACACCCTCCTAGAGGACTCTTCGGGAAGCTGGTACCAGAGGCTGGGCTGCCAGCTCCCCTGGCAGACCCAGGTGCCTCCCGTTGCTTGGTCCCCCGGAGCCACCCAGCTTCCCCGTGTCGCCAGCTCTGCGACTAGTAACCCTGTGCAGGACACGGGCAGCCTAGGGTGGGAGTCTGGGCTGCGCAAAGGGGTGGGTTCCGTTCCAGTCCATCCAGAACTGCAGTCTTCCTGTCGCCCAGGGGGTGGCGAGCCACGCTCAGCAGAGCTGGACTCGACTGTGCAGCGGGGCTGTGCAGGGCTTCCTGCCTCCAGATGCTCGGGAGGGCTTGGTGGGGTCCCGATCCCTCCTCAGACCTTCACCCATCCCCTGCGGACCCTGCACCCCCTTTCCCTCCCTTGCTCCTCCTGGCACTGGCTCCGCTGCCTGATGCTACCCAAGCTCCGGTGCGGCTTCCGTGCGATCCCGTTTGGGCAGGAAGCCTTGCGCGGCTTTGTTTAGGGAGCCCAGGTAGGATGGTGAAAGGGAGGGCCAGGGAAAATGGAGAGAGCAGGGTTCCCAGCCCCACAGGTAACAGCCGTTTCGGTCCTGCCACCCCTGTGTCTCGCTCTGCATCAGTCTGCAGCTCAACAGCCTGGGCTCTGACGCCTGCAAGGAGATCCGCGACCTGCTCCTGCATGACAAGTGTGTGGTGAGCAACCTGCGGTGAGTACTGCCTCTGTCCTTGCATGAAACTGTGTGCCCTCACCCTGGACGCCCTGCTCAGCCTCGGCGTTGTCCTGAGCTCCTCTGTCCACAGGCTGGCAAATAACCCCGTGGGGGAGCAGGGAGCACACTACCTGGCCGAGGCACTGGCAGGCAACCGCTCGCTGACCCACTTGTCCCTGCTGCACACCGCGCTGGGGGACCGGGGCGCCGAGGTCATTGCACAGCACCTGGCTGAGAACCAGCACCTCCAGGAGCTCAACCTGGGCTACAACTCCCTGACAGACACAGCTGCCCTGCGTGTGGTGGAGGTGGCCAAAAAGCACGCAACGCTGGACAAAGTGCAGTGAGTTCACTCTGCCCCATCTCTTCCCTCTTGCAGGCGACGCCTCTGACCCAGTGTCCCTCTCCATGGCAGTGAGCGCGGAGCCCCTGTCTGCCTCTGCATCCTGCCTCCCAGCCCTCACACTGACTCCTGCTCCTTTTCTCTCAACCTGCAGTCTGTACTTCAATGACATCAGCGAGGATGGCAAGCGAGCACTTCACAGCCTGCGCATGGACCGGGATGGCGTCAGGGCACTGGTCTTCCTTACAGCTGGCACCGATGTCTCCGACTACTGGTCCCATATCCTGAATGTGGTGCAGAGGAACCTGCCTTTCTGGGACCGCGAGCGGGTTCAGCAGCACCTTGCCCTCATCCTGCAGGACCTGGAGAGCAGCCGGAGACAGACTGCCAACCCCTGGAGGAAAGCCAAGTTCCTACGAGTCGAGAGCGAGGTCAAGAAGATGCTGGGGAAACTGCAGCATGGGACCCTCTAACCTGCTCTCCATCTGCCTGGCCAAGGAGGGAGCAGTGCTGCTGGAGAGGAAACATTGGAGTGTGGCCCAGCAGCACATCCCCTACGCCCTTATCTGCGTGGAGATGCCTAGTGGCTGGGTGCTACCAAGGCAGTCAAAGGTGCTGGGTATGTGGGGCTCAGCCCTCAACTGCGGGCAAGGTTGAAGTGTGGGAGAACTGTACAGAGACCAGGCCAGGAGCAAATGGGACTTGTTCTTCTCGGCTTGTAGAGACCCAGCCCCTGCACCCTGGCCACTGCTGGCCCAACCACGAGCCACTGCAGTGGCAGAGGGGCAGGACTCAGGCTTGCTTGTGAAGTCTTTGGTAGCATTAAAGTGCACCACTTTGTTTCCACTGAAGCACACTAGTGCCAAGACTCTTATCTCCTCTGCGGGCCCTTCCTGGGGGAAGAACGTGGAGGTGCTGGTGCAGCCGTCCTCCCTGCAGCAGTTGGAGTGGAGGGCTCTGGCCCTTCCTCATCTCACGGGGCTAGGATGGAGCAGCCCACTTCTGCTCCAGCCCATGCTGAAACAGTTGGTCTCCCACTGTGGGCTGCCCTTGGCAGCAGCTGGAGGCTGGGGCACCAGGATCTTTTCCAAAGCTGGGTGTCCCAGGGTGCTGGTCCCTGCTCCCAGCTCTGCTGGGCGAGGGCTGGCAGTGCCCCAGGGCTGGGAGGGCATGGGAGACGTCGAGGCTGTTTAACCATTAAACCTGGGGCGTCTTGGAAGAGGCGGGGACACTTCCTTGCCACTTCATCCTGTACCTTGCTCTCTCCCACATTCCCTGCAGCCATGAAGCAAACAAAAGGTATGTGACGGGGCAGCGGGGTCCACGAAGACCTTTCTCCACATGCATGTCTCTGGGCCCTGTTTCTGCAAGGGTCAGAGCCCAGACAGGCCATGGAGAGGAGCTATAGGCATCCAGGAAAATGGGGACGCTTGGCAGGAATCCCCTCTCCTTGGGTTTGGGGATCCTTGTGCTGGAAGAGGTGGGGAGGCTTTATGGGGAGGCGTGCAGGGGAAGAACTCTGTCTCCACCTCTTGGCTCCAGCCAGCTCTCTGGGGCCCTGGTGACCCTTCTCATCCCTCACTCAAAAGCCCTGTAAACCGCCAGGACTAACCTCCATCTGCATGCCGCTGCCTGGCCCTACTTTGCCGCTGGTGCTGCAGGACCCCACCGGGCTGGGTAGCGGGTGCCCATTGGACCCAAGCAGCAGGTGTCCTACTGCTTTGAAATGCAATGGAAGCAGAGGGGCCGGGGGGAGGCTGCGTGGACTTGGCAAAACCACCTCACCTGGCGTGGCATGCTCAGCCTGCAAATGGACCAGCCCTGAGTGCTCAGAAGCGTGGGATCTGCTCCTGGCTCGCCGCCTCTGGCACTGACCTCTCCTCTCCCTCTGCAGGGCTCGAGAGTGACAAGAAGTCCATCATGTAAGTGTTGAGTTCCCCGGGCTGGGGACTTCCTGGGGCTTATGACCCCACAACCAGGCTGTGCTGGGGCACATCCTCAGCTGAGCTGGTGTGGGTCAAGGCTGCCAGTCCCAGCTGCCTGCCCCAAGACAGTCTTCTCTGAGTTGTTAACTTAGGAGAGATGTTGGGGACAGTCCAAGAGGGAGATTCCCTCCTGGCTTAAGACGAGGCACTGGAGCTGGCCAGCTGGCCTTTTCCGGGAGGAATGGTGCTCCCCACAGCCATGCTGCTGCCCTAACGTGGCCTCTCCTTTATCATTTCAGAAAATTTGAATTTAACCCCAAAGATGGGATCGACAACCCTGCCTTGTCACTGGCTGAGGACACGGGTAAATACCCTCACCTCCCCAGGGTGTCCCTGTGTCAGCACAGGATTCTGGCAGCTGGGCGTCACTGGGGTCCTGGGCTGTCACACACAGGGCAGGGATGGGGGAATCCCAGCCCAGGATGGGGTAGAGAACCCGTGTTAGCATCCGTGCAGAGCCCTGTTCACAGGCTGTGCCCCTATGCAGATGGTGAAGGCGTGGGGGAGCCCCGCTTCTACCTCCTGAGCAAGGGCAGCGAGGAGACATTCGGCTTCTGCCTCCAGGAGGAGCTGGGCTGCCAGGGCCACATCATCCGGCAGGTCGAGCTGGGGGGACTGGCCCAGCGCAGGGGGCTGCAGGATGGGGACCGGCTCCTCCAGGTCAATGGCCACTTCGTGGACCACATGGACCACCGCAAGGTAAGCTGGGAGCGCCCCGGGGTTGTGGGAATACCTGGGTCCTCCCCAGCCAGGGGCATAGAGGGTGTGGGACCCTGCTGCCCCCCAGGGATCCCACAGGCTGTGGTTGGAGGGGTGCCCTGCCCAGGGTTCACAGCCTGTGTCCTTCCAGGTAGTGCAGAAGATCAAGGCCAGCGGGAACCAGGTTCTACTGGCGGTGCTGGATGGCGACTCCTACGAAGCCGCCAAAGCCCTGGGCAGGGACCTGTCCCAGATGCTGCCTGATGACATCCGCCCGCGCCTCTGCTACATTACAGGGGACAAAAATGGTTTTGGCTTCAGTGTGTCAGGTCCAGAAGGTAAAGCAGGCAGCGGGATGCTGGCACCACAAGCCTCCCTGGCACAGCACCCCGCCCACCCCAGACTGGCTCTTCTCCCCCTGCAGGTGTGAAGGGCACCTTCCAGCTGTCGGTGCGGGAGGACGGGCCAGCGGAGAAGGCAGGGGTGCCACCAGGCTCCTGGCTCCTGGAGCTGAACGGTGCCAGCGTGAGGAGCTACTCACACGCGCAGCTCGCCAGAAAAGNCCCCGTGTTTCCCATCCAGCTTAAGCAGAGCGGCAGCAAGGTGACGCTGCTGGTGGCGTCCAGTGGCGTGGAGGAGTTTTACCGCCTGCGGGGCTTGCGGGTCATGGCTGCCTTGGCGGACACCTCCTGGCTCCCCTTCAAGGTCCGGGAGCTGCACATGGTGAAGGGTCCAGCTGGCTACGGGTTTCTGCTCAAGGAGGATGACTGCAGATCAGGAGGCACAGGTAAGGGGGCTGAGGCATGCCAGAGGGTCGGGAATAGCTGCAAGCCTTGTGCCCACAGCTGACCACACCTGCACACAGGGGTCAGTGGTGCCAGTTCCCCTCTGGCTGAGTGCCTCTGTGAGCATCTTCCCACTCTCCCTCTGTCCCTCTCTGGCAGGTCAGTTCCTGTGGGATGTGGATGCGGGGCTGCCGGCTGAGCAGGCAGGGATGAAGGAAGGGGACCGTCTCCTGGCTGTGAATGGTGAGAGCATCGAGGGGCTGGACCACCAGCAGACAGTGCTCAGGATCCGTGCCCGTGATGACCAGGTGACACTGCTGGTCGTCGACCCCGCTAGTGACGAGTTCTACCATTCGGTAGGTTTTGGGGACCCAGAGTGGTCCAGCCTTAGCTGGGGACCACCGGTGTGCTGCAAAGCTGCATGATGGGATGGGTATCTTGCCCCCAGGCCTGCACAGCGAGGTCCTCTCCAGAGGACCTTGCCGTGAAGCACCAGGAGCTGTAGGACAATCCTTCTTCTGCTTTTCCAGATTGGGCTGTCCCCTTTGCTGTTCTATGAGGACAGTGACCCTGCCTCAGGCTCCCGCATGCCCTCCCTGCCCTCTCCCAGTGGGTCCCCTGGACTCTGTCATGTTGAGGTGGGACCAAAGGGACCTGTCTCCTGGCTGGTGGCTGCTGCCAACAGTATAGAGATCACACAGGTAACCTCTCTTGCCAGGCCTTCACGGCAGTGCTGCTCACAGCCTGGCACTGCTCTGAGTCCTGGCACCCTCCTGCCCTGCCTGTCCTAATATTTCCCTGGCACCTGTGAGGCTGGCAGGAGGGGGCTGCGTGGTTCCCTGGCCACAGGGGCCGGGCAGAAAGACCCCTCCAACCTGCCCATGGGCCAAGGGTTGGAGCATGGTGGGCTGGGTGGATGTGTGCTACCCACAATACCCCCACTGTGTCTCCGCAGAGCTTGCGCCAGGAGGAGCACAGGAGGCTGCACCAGGCGTTCTAGGGGCCCAGGACTACCCTGCCTCCGGCCAGGCTCCCCGATACAGCGCCTCAACCCAGACCACATCCAGCCCATCAGTGCCCTCCGCCCGGCTCCCCAGAGAGCACAGTGCTGCTCAGCATGGCTGTTGCATGCGTAGCTGCTGTGCCTCCACGGCTGTGATGGGGCTCACAGCATCACACCTCCCAGAGACTTACCTCCACTGATCGAGGCTGGCTCCAAGCTTTTATTAACCATGGCGGTGGCTTCTTGTAACCTGAAGACAGACCTGTGTCTTTCTTTGCCTGCCCAGCTGCCTCCAGGGGTATCTAGAGACATTGCACTGAAGCCCTTGCCCAGCTCCAGGCTCTGGGAACTCCCAGGAGAGCCAAGGCGCTGCCCTCCATGCCATGACCCAGGGGACTGGGGAGCATGAAGCTTGGCTCAGCCCAGGGCTGGCCTTCTGGCCATTGTGTGAAGGGTAAAAGGAGCAGCAGAGCCCTATGGGGCTCTGAAGTAACCCCCACCTCTCAGCATGTTGGCTCTGGTCTGCCCCTGCATGGACATCTCTGCGCTCCTCCTCTCATCCTCCCCGTGAACCTGTGGGCAGTGAGTGCCCGCCACCCACCACAGCACTGTTCCTGGGTCACTCATTTGGAGTGTGATTAAAAGACAAATCCACACTGCTGTTCACGTGTTCATGTTACGGAGAAGACTGGGACTCAACAATACATCCCAGGGTCAGACAGGACACATCTTCTCTTACCTAGCCCAGGGCAGCTGGGGTGTTGGGCAGTGGATGTGGGAAGCTGATAGGGAGTGTGCTGGTCGGGACGTAGGGTCTGAAAGCCTGTCCCTTCCTGGGATCCCCATGGCACTATATCTCCAGGGGGTTGAGACCAAACTCCTGTAGGCGTTCCTTGTGCTCCACAGCGATGGTTGTTCCTACGTCTTCCCAGTGCTGGCTGGCCTCTGCCATCTTGGCCAGCATGAGGTCCAGGCTACCCTGGTGGGAAAGAGGATGGTGAGGAGGGGAGACCGCGCTGCCAGGGGGAGCCACCCACAGCCACGTCCCCACTCACATGGAGGATCTTTTCATACTCCCTCTCCATGGCATTGAGCTTGTCCTGCAGCTGGGCGATGGTCTTGTCCTTCTCTGCTAGTGCCTGGGTGGCAGTGTCCTGGGTCTGCTGGCTCTCCTGGAGCCTGGTGGCTATGGGATGTGGGGACAGAAGCAGGGGACACTGAGCACGTGGGCACAGGAGCCTGTCAGCGCGTGATCAGTGCACAGGAGGGTGTGGGCAGTGTGTGGCACAGCCCCTGCCCAATCCCCCTCATCCCCGGGTGGCAGAAGGCTCTGGGACAGGGTGGGATCACAGCATCCCCTTTGCAGTCAGCATCTCCCAAGGTCGGGAATGCACTGGGAACGGGGTCGGGCTTTGCCTTTAGCTGCTGCCGTGCTGCCAGCACAAGGTGAATGACTCCCAGCTCCCCTCACTCACCCCCCAAGTACACTTTGCTGCCCTGGAGTGAAACCCATCACCACCCACTGTGAGGAGCGGGCACACCAGGGCCCATACCGAGCTGCTCCTGCAGGCTCTTCACCTTTGCCTCCAAGCGCTGGCTGTTGGCTGCTGTCTGCTTCTGCAGCTCCTGGTATTGCCGGGTCATTTCTGGAAGCCAGGGAAGGGAGAAGGGGACAAACATGGTGACTATAGGAAAGATAAACAAGCAGTCACTGTGCCTGGATCCCAGCACCTGTGACCAGACAGGGGCTCCAGCAAGGCCTGACCTGAGGGTTCTCCTTGCAGGGTGACGCATCAGAAGCAGCCGTGTGTGCACCCTCTCCCTGCCTGGCAGCGCTGTGACAATGCCGGGGGGGGGGAGGGCAGGCAGAAGGGAGCCCTGGAGGGAAAGTTTTACCTTTCCGTTGAGCGTGGGAGAGTGAAAATGAGCACGGAGTTTTGCATGTGGCAAAGACCGCAAACCTCTGGCTTGAGGTTTTACCGCTGCTAAAAACAGACCCTTATTGAGCATTAACAGAAATGGCAAGGCAATGGCTTTTGCTGCAGGGAAGTCTCTACCTCTGTGGTCTCCTCTGCCTGTGCTGAGTACAGGCATCTAGGGTGCAACGAGTTCATGTCCAAATGCTTCCTTTGCATGCTGACGGCATGGGAAGGAGCAGAGCTAGCCACCAGCAGGGTGCTTTGGGGCTGAGGGGTCAAGGCCAAAGGGAGAGGCGAGGTAAGCTGTGCTGGCTTTCCCCAGCAGCACCGAGGTGTGGGGTCCCTGCATCTGTCCCACTGTCCCCTCCCATCTCTGCCCTCATCTTTATGAATGTCTCGCTTGTCTTCCTGTGCCTGCTCCAGAGCCTTCTCCAGGTCCCACAGCCTCTGCTTGAGCCCTTCATTGTCAGCTTTTGCCTGCCAGGTCGTATACCTCCAGGGAACTGCAAGCCAGAGACCCACGGGACTGCCATGGGGAACAACATGCTTCCTGACAGGTGAACCACACCACGACCCTGCCGGCCTGAGCACCGGCCATCAATGGGCACCATCAAAACCACCCTGGGTGGCTATTCGCTGCCCCGTACCTCCTCGGTACCTTGGCTTAGCAGTGACTTATTCCTAGCCTTTGTCTGCTGCCAAAGCCAGAGGGATGGGGACACCTCCCCAAGCCCTGCCTGAATCAGGGTGAATCTCATAGCAAGAAACCTCCCCTTCGTTTCAGCCCAGCGCCGTGCTAGGGAAGCATTTCCAGGGGGGGCGCCCCACCGCAGCAAAAGCTCCTGCCTTTGCCATCTCTGCAGCACTTGCTGGCCTCTGTAAGCAGCTGCTGCGCTGCACGCCAGAGATTCTTGGGACAGCACAGGCAGCTGCTGGGGCTGGAGCCCACGAGAGAGACTCTGTGCCATCCTCTGGCATGAGTTGCTGCCGGGATGGGCTAGTCCCTAGGAAGTACGTGCAGGCCAGTGGGCATCCCTTGTTTGCCCCAGCCCCTGGCTCCTCCCGACCTTACCCAGGTGCTCTTTCGGCATGTCAGCCCCCAGTGCTTCTTTCCTGGACTTCTCTTCAGCTTGGCTTTCTGCGCCCAAATGGAAGAAGGAAGGGACAGAGTCAAGAGCAGCTCTTGAGGGGGCTTGGGCCAGGGACACCACGAGCTGTCAAATGGCCCAGGGGAAGCCTGCCTTGGGATGTTTGCCCCAGGAAAACTTGGCTGGGACACATCTCCAGCTCAGACGCCAGCACCAAGGCAGTATTTGTGCAGACATGTCAGGCAGAGCCAAGGTGTAGCTGGTTTTACTTGAAGCAACTGCCCTGGAGAGACGCATGCTCATTTGGGACTGAGGGCTGGGGTTTTGCAGTGAAGATGGGACAGTAGCCATGGTGTGTAGAGGCTTGGGGACCCCTTCCAAACCTCCACCCCAGATGCTTTTCCAGCCTAGTACATGCTTGCACTTTGAGAGGCATGTAGGAGAGGCTGGAGCCTGGTATAACTGCTCTCTTTGATCTCTCCCCTGGATCCTGCTGGGCTGGATATTGCAGTGGGGTGCAGGGTGCTTTGGGCAGGGCCATGGATGCCCCTGTCTCCTGTATTTCATCAGGTGTAACTGTGCTGCTGCCCTGGTGCAGGGTGAGCAGGGCTGATGGAGATGCAAGAGTCACAGCCAGGCTGTCCTATGGGGCCCCAGTGCAATCCTTCACCCTGGTGCTCCCAGCTCCCGCTTCCAGCAGCGCCCACAATGTCTGCCCTTGCTGGAAGGAGACAAGAGCCCAGACTCACCTGCTCTGTCTCTCTTCTGCTGCTGCTTTGCTCCTTTTCTTCCTTTACTTTTCAGAGGCATCCTCCTGCAACATGATTTAGCACTCAGCAGCTGGTGATCACGCACTTGACTTCTGGGGGATAAAGGGGAGGCAGTGCCCCCCCACCCCAGCACATGGAGGAAAAGGCCTCTCCTTCCCCAGGAATTGAGACCCGGAGATGTGGAGCTGCCATGCCTCCGCCAGGATAACTGTCCTGCCAACACATCTCCTGCCTGCTAGCATGGACCTCAGTCCCTCAAGATGCAGCAGTTGCCTTCAAGATAATCCCTGCTGTTGTGGCAACTATCTGCAACAGAGGCAGGTTGTTATCTGGCCCAAAACCCACCTCCACCTTGCAGCAGCTGAGCATCTCATTCCCATGACAGAATTGTGGATCAAATGCACCCTGCGCCCAGCACAGCGTCAGGGTGGTCCAAAGCCAGCCCTGTTCCTCAGCACCGAACTGGTCACATTTGGCTGCAGGATTATGGGACACAGCTCTGCCCAGGTAGGCTGAACCTCGTCCTGCTCACATCCCAGAGCAGCCTCAGCATTTGTCCAGTTGAGCTGTGGGGGAAATGGGGACATGGCGGGGCGGGCAACTTCCCCACATCACAGCTGGAAACGAGCCTGGTGTCTTCCTCCCTTCCTGCCCTGGCTCTCCCCTCCTGCACACCCTCCTGCTTAGCGCTGTGAATTTTACCCTGGGGACTCCAGCTGAATTTGGATCTCCTTTATAAAACAGGAGAGGAAAGAATGGCGAGGATTTTAAACTGTTGTTTCTGCTCAGGATGTGATTAACCCCAGATACCTGTGAGTCAGCAGGTGATTCCTGGGTGCACTGCAGTTCTCCAGCAGGACGCGGACGTCTTTGTGGGAGCAGGGAGCTGGTGTGTGGGGAGGCTGCAGGGACATCCGCTGCCAGGGCAACCCAGGGACGCCCGGCAGGGACACGCGGTCCTGCTGGAGGAGCTGGCAGCGTGGCAGGCTAGGTGTGGAGAGCCAGGGGAGCTGGACCTGGGCCAGGGACGATGGTGGGGGCTGTTCTCCTGTGTAGATACGCAGGCACAGAAGCTGGCATGCACCCTGTGCACGCCCATGCGCACGCGTCTGAAACCACCGCCCAGCCACGCAGAGCTGAGCAATCAGAGGGGCATCAGTGCATTTGCGGATCTGGCAGCTGGCTGGAAGGCAGTGTGGGGCACGCAGGAGGGAAGGGCAGTACACATTTATGCCCAGCCTTGGCTGGCACGACCAGCAAGAGACCTAGACACTGCTCGTACCCACAGCCACGCGAGTCACACGCAGGTGGCCAGAGGCACCCGGGCACCTCTCAGCTGCCAGCCGCCAGGCTGGAGGCAAGCCATTTCAAAACAACCAGCGTGACATGGCTTTCCGGTGCAGCAGTGGCGAGTAACCACTGTGCTGACCATGGCCCCGGCCGTGGCAGGGGCTCGAAGGACAGAAGCAAATGGGAACCCTGCAGAGGGGTGCTGGGCTCCTCTTTCCTGCAGGGAGGTAACAGTCCCAAGTGAAAGCAACCTTTGCTTGAAGTCTCACACGTAAATACACCCGTGACGTGGAGTGAATCATGCCCAGAGAAGCAGATAGTTAGGAATGCAATTGCTCAAGCATGTTCCCTGATCTCTTTGGATTGGGGCCACGGTGATTTTTATATTTGGCTCTACAAAGCTGGTGTAACCCTCCCCAGCCCTCTCCCCAGGTACTTGTGGTATCCCAGCGCTGGCCAGGGCACCCTCCGGTGGTCAGTCCGGCTTGACTATTAGCCAGAATCCATTAGCATCTAATGGGAAAAGCCTCAGGAACACAGCCTCAATAAATGTTGACATATTTGAGGTCAATATAATCCTTAGGAAAATTTGCCCAGGTAATTAAAGCCAGACAAGGAGCTGCCTGTCCCAGAAATATTTACCAAGCTTTACCAAAGGCAGTAAAATCAAGACGGAGAGTTTTATAACCCGTCTACGCAGGGCTCCCTTGCTGTACCTAGTGCAGCGTGCTGCTTCCCGCAGTCCTGCTCATCTGACGCCCCAGCAAGCCGTGTGCTAGGCAGGTACTCATCATGAGCCACCAGCCAGCCCTGGTCCCAGGCAGAGATTCTAGAGCCGTGTGGGGCAGCCATGACATAAGCAGGCTGATGTAGCACGCGCGTGTGCAGCCAGGGCAGGGATGGGGGGAGAGGGGCGACGTACATAGCCTCCCTGTTGGCAGCACCAGAGCCGGAGCAGGGAGCCTGGGCAAGGGCTGAGCAGCAGCTGCCGAATGTGGCACATCTCTCCTGTGGCAGATGAAGTAGCAGGGCAGTCACTTTCCTGTGCTGCTGTGGCTTTGCACACCTGGCACCCCAGGGGTCCCGGTGCCTCTGCGAGAGGGCCGCACCCCACGGGTGCTGCAGGGGAAGCAAAGAGCTCTGTTTTGGGGCTCATCTCCAGCATGGACCCCAGCTCCCCTGTGGCTGTGCTGCCCAGCGTCTGGGCCTGAGCTCGGGGTGCTCACGCTCCCCAAAGAGAGGCTGGCCAAACTGCAGCCTTTGCTGTTTGTTTTCTCTCCTCCTTGGAGCCTGTGCTGCGAGACTGACTGCGCAGTACCAGCCTCAGCTGGTTTTTTGCAGAGGAGGCCTGGGAAAGGAGGCTGAAAAGAGGATCTGAAGGCAGCGAGGAAACAGAACTGAGCTTACTTTCGAGCCCATGTTGTAATTTCTGAAGGTTTAGTGTCGTTAGGTCTGCAAAAACATCGACCTACTCCCTGGTTGCCTTTTCTCTCCCTATTCTTCTGTCTGGTTTCACCCACAGTCTGTGTGTGCTCCCATCCCTGAGGGCCTGTTGGAGCTGGGCTGCTGGTAACAGGGATAGCAGTTCCATAGGGCTTTTCCTCCCCCTGCCTTTGCAGAGGGAGATGCCTCAAAGACACCAACAGCAGCCAGGTGCCTTCCAACTGCACCACGGAGCTGCTAGCTGTTCCCATTTCCGTTCCTTCTAAGGAGACATTGGTTCACCTCCCTGCAGCTGGCTTTGTCCCTGCCTGGCATCTGCCACGGAGCGCAGCCCCAGCAGCACAGGGGAGCAGTGCCATGGGAGAGGGCCGTGGCCCCACAGCCGGGCCAGTGCCTGGGGTGCTGCCGCACCCTCTGTCCCGCATCCTCCATCCTGCATCCTCCCTCCTGCACCTTCCGTCCTGCATCCTGCATCCTGCACCCTCCATCCTGCATCCTCCCTCCTGCACCTTCCATCCTCCATCCCGCATCCTCCCTCCTCCATCCTGCATCCTCCACCCTGCATCCTCCCTCCTCCATCCCGCATCCTCCCTCCTCCATCCTGCATCCTCCACCCTGCATCCTCTGTCCTGCATCCTGCATCCTGCGCCTTCCATCCTGCATCCCGCACC
>VZSF01010980.1:6028-19015 GCA_013398295.1 Chionis minor
GGGGCGGCGGGCTGCTGAAACCGCATCACGACGCTCTCGCGGCACCTTCCAAATTGGCTCCATTTGTCACGGCTGATGTAATTCGGCAGAGGGTAACTCGTGCTGGGGGGCGGCAGCGTGGAGAGGCGCGTGGGGGGAGCTCGGACCGCAGCTTGGGGAGGGGGGCAGCCCCCCAGCCCACCCGCTGTCATGCCGGGGAGGTGGCAGCGGTGCCCTCTGTGCCAACGGCTTGGTGGGGAGGGGTTCAGCCAGGAGCGGACCCCTCCTCTCCCCCCCCTCCCAGGCTGGAGCAGACAGATCAGCTGGGCTCTCAGCTGGGCTTTTGATTCCTTGTTAATAAAGTCGGCTGTCAGGCTTCGCAGCTGCTAATCCCTCCGTCTCCCTGTGCCGAGACAGAGCGAGTGGCTCCTGCTAATCAGCTGTGGCTCGGTGACAGGGACAGGCAATGGCGGGGGGGGGAGCGTAGGGGTGTCCTGACGCCGGCGCAGGCTGCCGTGCCGTGGCCTCAGCACCTCCCAACAGCCCGATGGCTTTTGAGCATCCGTGCAAGGCAGCGCTGGGGGTGCGCAGAGCATCCCGGTGACCGTGCCACGGTATGGCCAGCAGCGTACAAGGACATTTCAGAGTGACAGGGGGGTCTTGAATCATCTCTGGTTGAGCACTAAGGGGTTAAACATCCTGCACACAGCCCAGCAGCTCTGGCATGGTGTGAAATGCCCCGCTATGGTCAGCGGCTGTGACAGCAAGGACAAAAAAGTCCCTGGAGGCTGCTGTGCCCGGCAGGTCCCCAGTGCCATGAAGGCTGTCTCCTCTGGGGCTGGCGGGTGGGCAGGACAAGGGCACTGGGTCCTCTGGCACATCTGTGGTGTGCTACTGAGCAGGGTGGCACTGAGTGCCTTGGTGAAGCTGGCAGCATCACCCGGAGGTCCCAAAGGGCCATACTGGGACGCTAACACGGGTCAGGATGTGGCCTCAGCTGCACAGTGCCGTAGCTCTGCCGGTCGGCGCTGCTTTCCCTTCTCCTCTTGTCCTCTAAGTGCAACCTGGAGTCGCTGGCAGCGCGGTGCAGCACGCTGTGCAGGGGAATTTAATCACCGTCATTAACCGCACAACAGCATCATTAGGGAGAATGAAGTTCTCACTTCACTGGAGATGTTTAAAACCTCAGCCCGGGCGGTGACGGTGTGGGGGGAACCAGGCATGGGGCAGTGTGTGGGGTCTCTAGGGCTCTCACCTCCCAGGGCTGGGATGTGCCAGCACGTGACCACCACCACATGCCCTGTGCCACCTCCTCCTGTCCCTGCGGAGCCCAGGGAGCTGGCACTGATGGGCAGCGCGGTGGCCAGGCTGTGGGGAAGAGGGGACAGGCACTGTCTCGGTGCAGGATAGCCGCTGTGGCTTTGCCGCCACCATGTTCTGGGCCCTTGGTTTGCCTTACTTTGGAGTTTTTTTGCAGCTGCAAGGCCAGCAAAGCTGGGGTACCTCTGGGACATGCCTCTGGTGAGGACAGGGTTGGCCCTGGCACCTTCTTTGAGAGCAGAGGGGGAGGTCCATCCTGAAAGGGGACTGACCGATCCGGAAATGGCTGCTCTTGAGGGACTGCGGGGACACACACGTCTCCCCATCCTGACCCACTTGCAGATGCTCTGCGGGGCCCCGCGCCACCCGCGGGTTGTGATTGCCCAGCTGCAGTGGGGCTCTTCCAGTGCCGTTTGCAATAAAATTGCAAACTCATTATTTTAATTATGTGCAGCCTTCCTGTGCTAATGAAGTTGGGAGTCTGGTAATGGGGCTTGGTGATGGGCTTCTCCGCTAATTAAGTGCATTGTTCTGCGCTGGGGCTGGGCTCAGCCCCGAATGCCTGCCTGGGGACAGTGGCACCCGCTGGCACCTCTCCCTGGCATGGGCTGGCCTTGGGTGCCGCAGGACAGGCAGTGGGTGTAGGGTTTGTGGGATGGGCATGGGGTGTTTGCAGGGCATAACCTTCTTGCTTATCCCCAGGCGTTTCCCATCAGGGAGGTGACAGCAAGCCACAGTGTGACTGTGCTGTGAAGGGCTACGCACGGGTGAGGCAGGTGACTGTGAAGCACGGAGCAGCCCCGATCCCCGTTGCCATTCCCAGCGGGACACACGGGCGCCTCAGCCTCTCGGTGCTGCCTCCATCTTCCAGCTGTCCTGTGTTGCCAGGGCTGGCTGCTCTCAGCCCAGTCCCCGTAGTCCCCTCCCTGCCAAGGACTGCTGGATCTGGGAACAGCGGACGTGCTGGAGCTGTGGACTGCTCTCTGCCGGGGAGAGTGGCTCTGCTTCACGGAGTGAGGACCAGCACAGTATCATTCACAGGCTGCCGTGGTGTCAGGGGACCCCGCGCTCCTGCCAGCAGCAAATGCTCTCATTTATTTGTCGAGGGGCCGGGATAAATCAGGGCTGCTCTAGCCCAGTGCCTGTGCTCAGGTGGCAGGGAGCGGCTGCCCCATGCTTGGGGACATGCTGGCCCAGTGTGTGCCTGTTTGTCCCAGCGTTTTGAGCTCCCAAACTTTTCCCTGGCTTGCTGTCACCTCTGTCCCGCTCTGGCCAGGGAAGAGCAGGTCTGGGAGGGTCCAGGAGTCCCAGCAGTTGTGATCGGGGCTGGGACCTGGCCTGCCTGGGCGCGCACTATGCCAGTGCTGAGCATGGCGCTTTATAAATGGGATTTTGGGAGCCATCTGTTTAAAGGAGGAGATAATGAATTAGGGGGAGATGAGAAAAATGCTAAGGCCGGGCGGTTTTTCAGAATGAGCTGGGGTTTGCGGGACGTAAAAGATGAATAACCTCCCCACGTGTTCAATATTCATGAGCTCCCAGCTGTAGTGAGCGGCTCGGCGCTGGGTGGGGACAGCCCCGTCACCGCATCCTCCCTGCCAGCATGCCGCTGGGACCCCGTCTGCGGCTGTGATGAGTTGCCGGGAGTTGCCGGGACACAAAACACCCACAAGGGTGTTCCCTTGGCTGCCCCTTGCCTGCATCCCGGTCCGGTCTGGTTGGCGAGCAACTCCCCGGCCCTCATCGAAGGCAGGTGGCTGCTAATTGACGTTTCCTTCCTCTGTAGTTTGATGAAAGGCTCCGGCGACACCAAACTGATTAAAACATCAAGGGGAGGCCCCCGCGCTTGCCTTTGATTTGTCTCAGGAGATGATTGCTGCTCCGCTCGACTGTCCAGCCCAGCCAGTGCGGGTGACCCTGGTGCGTGCCGTCCTGGTGCCTCTGTGCCTCTCCTGCCAGCACTGCTGGGCTGCTGGCACCTCTCCAGCCTCACCGGCTGCAATGGTGGCACCATTGGGCTCCTTCCTCACCAGGCGTTGTTCTGCAGGTTCTTTGTTCCTCGCTTGGCGGTGGCTCCGCTCCCTGCAGCTGGAGCGGAGCGGTTCCCCATGGCCAGAGCAGGGCTCAGCCCCCTCTCTCCCTGCCCACGGGCTGGTGGCCATGTACTGCCAGCTGCAGCCCCGTACGCCCGGCCCGGGCCACGAGCACCTCTGCCAGCCTCTGCCACCCTCCCTCCGCCGTTGCTATTTCACTTTCTTGCTCTTCACCCCCAGGGACTTTCTCTGGGGTTTGGGCCAATTTGCATACATTTTAATCTATAAAAAATTAAGCGGCGCTGGCTGCTGCTCTGAGTCAGACCTCCCCGTCCTGAATCTTAAGGAGCTGAATAATTTTCCACTTTTGCTGAGATGTGTGGAGTCTGATTCATGTTCATCTCATCACCTCTCATTAGAGGAGGGGGCTGGGGGCTCGGGGGGGGGCGGTGCTGGGGAAGAGTTTTCTCGAACCTTCGCTGGCAGCCCCCAGCCCTATGGGGTGGCCGTGCAGGCAGTAGAGGAGTTGTCATCCTATCCAGGCCATGGTGGCAGCGAGGGACCATGGAATTTGGGTGCTGGCAAGGATCTGGTCCATCTTCTGACGGTCCCCAATAGTGTCCCCTTGGGACCCTGTGGGGAGCAGGAGATGGCTGGGCTGGGTGCAGGAGGTTGGGGATGGCTTTGCCTCTCTCTGGGGATGCTCCAGCTGAGGCGCTCCCCTGTCCTCCTCCCCGGGCGCTGATGGATGGGCTGGGGCTGTTAATATTCAGCACGCTCCACCATTTCTCCACCTTCTGCCATCTGCCCAGCTCTGCCCACCATTTCTATTCTTGCCGCCGACGTAACACTCCCTGCCTGGCGCTCGGGGGGGAGCGCGCGGGACCCTGGCCCCCAGCCAGCACCCAGTGCTGGCGGGGCGTGATGCTGTGCCAGGGTGCCTGCCTCCCCCAGCCTCGTGCCAGCAGCAGCGGGGACCCCACTGGCACTGAGCTGCCGCCTCCGGCTTGACCTCTGCATAAATAAGGAATTAGCATCTGGTTTAAGCAGCCCTTCCAGGCGCGGGGCTTTGTCATCGAGATACCTGCTTTCATCCATAAACTACTACGGCAGCTCCCCGGGAAAGTGGCCAAGCTAATAATCCCCCAAAATGGTGCGAGAAAATACCCACAAAGGTGGCACCTTTAAATCATTCCAGAGCTCCGGCTTTGCCACCCGGTGCCGGTGCGTGCCCCTCCGCCCGCTGGCTGGTGGGTTCTAGGTGGGCTTGGTTGGGCCAGAGCACCAGGATGACAGAGCAGGGATGAGGGACAGTGCCACTGTTCCCTCGGTGCTTTCCCTTGCCAAGTGCCACCTAAGCACCAGCTGCTCCTGGAGCACACCCAGCTTGGCCAAATTGGCACCTGTGGGTGATGCAGCCAGGCGTGGGCTGGGGTGCTCCGGCTCATGCAGTGCCCGGGCACGGGGGGACTGTGGCTCAGCCAGTCCGGCTGGCACGGCCGGGGATGCCACGGTGTCTGTTTTGCCCGTCCTGGTGGCTCTGGTCCCTGGGACTGGCTGGTAGGAGCGGTGGCATCACACTGCGTCGGGTCTCCCTCTGCTGCTCTCCCCGCTGGAGCATTAGGAAGCTGGCAGCGTATTGTTTGATGAGCAGATAATCCGCTGAATTGCAAACAGCTTTACCCAATTGAAGAGGCGGATTACCGCTCTCCAGCTTAATCATGTTGACATCTCGGAGAGTAGCCAGTGCTTGTCCTCTTTGGCGCGTGGCGAGGGGATCGGTGGCAGCGTGGGGTCCCCTAGTAGCGGCATTCCACAGAGCCTGGGGGACAGGACGTGGGCTGCAGTGACAGCGGCCAGCCGTGACCCTCACCATTGTGCCTCCCCTCAGGTTCACAGACGCGGAGGCAGTGGTGATGGGCGACGTGACCTACGGCGCCTGCTGCGTGGACGACTACACGGCCCGGGCCCTGGGCGCTGACTTCTTGGTGCACTACGGACACAGCTGCCTGAGTAGGTGACGCTCGGCCCCGGGGCACTGCTGCGGCGGCCACGCGTGGCACTGTGGAGGCTGTGCTGCTGCCATTGCGCCGCGCCGAGCGGCTCTTGCCCCGCTCAATGCCAGCTCAGAGACTTAGCGCCAAGGGCTAATCCCTTCCCAAAGGGATTTCTGTTCTCCAGCCACAGTTGCAGGCTTTGGATGGGGCCAGGCTGGCTGAGCGGCTGCCCGTGAGCAGGATTTCGGGGGCAGCAGGGCGTGCTCATCCTGCTCAGCCACGCGCCACCGCAGCACCCAAAATCGCAGCCCTGTGCCCGAGAGCAGAGCGACGGGGCCGTGGCTTGGCAGGACCCCACTGGCTCAGGAGCCAGCGATGGGGGGGGGGCTGCTCTCGCCCCCAGCCCTGCAGCTGCAGGCTCTGGGGGGGAAGTCGGGAGCGATGGAAGCTATGGCCTGGGGGTCCCGCTTGTCACGGGGCTGGTGTGCGGCCAGGGGAGGCAGCTTTGCGGGTGCAGCACAGGCTGGGTGGGGAAGGGAGGAGGAGGCTGTGTGCTCCCCAGGCGGACAGTACTCTGGATCCAGTTGCCATGGAAACTGCGCTGCTGTCCCAGATGCTGCTAACTTTGAAGTCCACCCAGGATGGAATCAGCCCAAAAATAACAATAAGACGCTCTGGGTTTTAAGGTGGATCAGAAGAATTGCTGTAGCGAGCAGCAGGCGCGTGCATCCCTGCCGCCACTGCACACTCCCGGCGCCCGGCGGCCCTCCTGGATTTTTATGGGGCCATATAAATGGGTTTGAAGAATTGCGTCAGGCTCCATATGAAATACAGACTCCCCAGTTGAGAACTCTATCCCGAAAGCCACGTCGGCGAGAGCGTTTGTGGTGATAAATATCTGTGCTAGGTGCTTTGTTACGGAAGGAGGGTTATGGGCACCCCTGGAACAGGGAGAATAAACCCCCTGTTTTGTAGCCTGCTATTACATGAACGAACAGTGGGAAAGGGAGGAAGGGGCCGTATCCAGTGGTGCTTGGGAGCATGCTGGTGTGAGAACCAGGCTGCTCCAGGGGACAGGAGTCACACCTTCTGGAGCTGCTCCCTGCAGGGACAAGCAGACACTGCCAGGCTGTCACCAGCCCTGCCACCATCCACGGCCCATGGCCACGTGGTCCCTGCCTGTACGGGGCTGGATGGGTTGTGGGGCACCCCGGGGTGCGTGCAGGGTGCTGAGAGGGTGCTGGGCTGCTTTTGGGCTGCTCCTGGCACTGGCTCAGTGCAGCCACCTTTGCGCGGAGCCCCGTGGCTGATGGCAGGGCGCATCCTAGTGCAGCACACAGGTGCTTGCCCTCTCCCTCCTGGCCCCACGTGCCCTGCGGGAGGGAGTAATTTGCACTTAATTGTGATCAGGTGAAGAGCACCAAAATGGGAAGTGAACGCAGAGCTGTGGATCGATGTGGACTCTGTGTACTTTAATTATTCACTTAATCGTGGTGACACAGGCTTCTTAGCACCGGGGGTAATTAGATTTGTGTTCATTGATTCCCCAGGCTGCCATTATCCGGAGAGAAATGAGCAGGTGCTCTCCGCGACTCCCATCTGCGCCCCCTGCCCAGGGTGCCAGCGTGGGCAGAGGGGTGGCACAGCCCACCCTAGCCTGCCCACACCGGGGCGGTTGGAGCGCAGAGAGCCCTGCCAATGTAATTCATCCCCCAGTTGCGTGCGGCAGCTGCCAGGGGCTCACGGAGGCCCCGGGTATACACTGCACTCACACCCTCTCTCTTCCTCTCGCCAGTTCCCATCGACGCCACGCAGGGGCTGAAGATGCTCTACGTGTTCGTGGACATAAAGATTGACACATCCCATTTCCTCGAGACCATTCGCTTCAACTTTGCAGCGGGCACCTCCCTGGCCCTCGTCAGCACCATCCAGTTCGTCTCCACAGTGCAGGTGAGATGGGGACCCCCAGCAGTGTGGGGCGTGGGAAGGGGCTTGTGCCTTCCCCAGCCTTGGCCCTGGCTCGATCCCTCCCTGACCCTGCTCCGGGAGCAGCTGTCCCTGGGTGCCAGTGGTGACAGTTTCCCTCTGATGAGTCGCTGCGATAATATGCTGCTGCCGTAATGTTGATCAAGTACTTTATAATAACTCTGATCAATGTTTCATGGCGGCACCCCTCCCTGGCTCCCGCGGGAGCTGCTCTGTAAATGTCAGGGCAGGCGGTGGAGCACTTGGCATTTTGATGCAGTGCCGGCAGCGGCAGGGGAAGCTCCGGCAGGTCTGTCTGTCTGCCCCTGAACGGCCGGCTGGGCAGGAAGGGAGGAGATGAATGAGCCTCTTGAGCCATGTCTATCTAAACACGGGGCTATCGAAGCGTTAAGCATTTTCCCTTGTCTTTTAATTGATACGTTGGCTGAGCCTCACTGAGCATCTTGGCTCTGCGGGCTGTTACACTCCGTGATGGTGCTGCCCCGAGCAGACCGTCTCCCATCCGCTGCCACCGTGCCGGAGCACAACGGCACAGCCATTGCCTCTGGTGCCCCGTGGAGCTCGGACTGCCAGGGCTGGGGCGTCCCCAAGGGTCCCCAGCACTGCACTGGCCTCGGCCACACTCTGTGCCACAGTCTGTCCCTGCTGGCCGGCTGACCCCACGTCTCCTGCAGGCAGCGTCACAGGAGCTGCGCTCCCAGTACAAGGTGTGTGTGCCCCAGTGCAAGCCGCTGTCCCCAGGGGAGATCCTAGGCTGCACGTCGCCCCGGCTCGCTCAGGACACGGACGCCATTGTGTAAGTACCCAACGGTCCTCCAGGACCCTCCTGCCTGGCCCAGACTGCCCACCCTGCCTGTACCCCCTGCCCAGCTGTGGGACGGTGCTGGGGGGTGGCAGGGGGACATCTGCGCACTAGGACGGGCCACCTCCAGCTCCCCATGCTGCTCAGAGTGGCGTGTGCTTGTAGCGCAGAGGAAATAATTGAGTCGTATATCAGAATAGATAATAGATGGAAGGGCGGGTGGATAATTGGAAAAGACAAATGGCCGGGGCCCAACATCACAGCAACATTAATTTTATTTAAGGACAGCAAATTAGAGGGAGCACTTCGCTTCCTATCACCTAATTATTTTAGGTAATGGAAATGCTTAATGTACTGTGAATACAGTGTGCTGTGGAATAAATAAATACAAGGGCCCCACCCTTGGGGGGAGCTGGGGAGCCCGGGTGAGGGTTCAGGCCCCACTGAGCCCCTTTTTGCCCGCCCTGCTGGGAGCCAGCATCACCAGCACTTTTCAGAGCTCGACTGTGTGGGGAGCTGGGTTTGTGATTGCCAAGGCAATGGGGGGCGGTGGGGGCTCTGGCTTCGCCCTGAGACACACCGAGGCCGGCGCTGCTTTCCGTCTCTCCCCGAGGGCATCCGGAGCAGGCAGGGGCGGCCGGACGGGCTCCACGTTGGTGAGGGTGCATCCTTCCTGCTGCCTGAGGAGCTGCAGTGTAGTACCGACCAGCCACCCGTGCAGGTGCACGCAGCCGACGTACCTGTGTCCTCCCCGCGTTATTATTTTCTTCTTTTGCCCGTCTCTGGGGCTAACTTTTGCAGACAAATTAGCTTTGATCTCCCAAAATGTCATTCTCCAATTAAGGGCAAAATCTAGTCAAGTTTTAAGTCTGAATTCATTTTCCAAGCCCTCACTCCATTAGGGCAGCTGAATGAAAGGCTTTGAAATGTAATTGCTGACTTGAAATCCGATTAGAAATGGAAGCAGCAACGTCTAGAACCAGCCGTTGAGATGGAGCAGCTCCCGGCTGCCCCACGCCGGCGTGGGTATCCCTGCTCGCTCTGAGTGTGGCTGCCTCTCCCTCCGCGGTGTGCCGGGGCGGGGGGCTGCACGGCGATGGGGGGCCCCAGCTGTGCCTGCTGCCCCTGGGTCCTGCCACAGGAGCTCGGGCTCCGGACATCTCGGTGCACTGTGGCTTGGGAAGCTGGTGGGCACATGGCTGGGCACCGCCGTTTCCCGTATGCCATAGCTCTCCTTTCCCTCTCGGCAGGTATTTGGGTGACGGGCGCTTCCACCTGGAGTCCATCATGATCGCCAACCCGGGAATACCTGCCTACAGGTACGGACAACCTGGGGGGAGATACCTCCCTGTAAGTACCGCGGGCAGCCACCGTGGTCCCCAACAACCCCATGGTGGGGAGCACCCCAGGATACTGGGGACCAGCTGTCTCCCACCATGCACCCCAGAAGCACCCCCCACTCCAGGGCTGGGCAGGCAGCTGCCTGCAGCGGGCACAGGCGGGCGAGGGGCCACGGGGGTGGGTGAAAAGGTGGAGCGGGGAGAGGAACGCCAGCCATTTACTCTGGCTGAATATAAACATTTTGACAAGGACCTGTGAAAGCTCGTGGAGGTGCAGCCATTAAAGCCCGGCTGCTGCAGGCAGAGGCCATAAAGCGCGATGATGAGGCCGCTGAAAGCAGATGAAATATCAAGAGCGAAAGGCTGGGCCCATTTGGCGAAATCTGAATTTCTTAGTAGGTCGTTTGTTACTAACGGGAGGCGCGCGTCAGGTTTATGGCGCTGGGGAAGCTGCCGAAACACGAGCGGGATTTGATTAAAATTCTCCTCGTCAAACAAAGCAACAAATCAAAGATTTCTTCATAATTGATGAGCCGGGACAGAGGGGAGCTGAGCGTGGAGCCAAGTGCACGGCCCAGGCTGTGCCAGCTGTTGGGGGGTTGCGGGGCGACACCCCTCTTATCCCTGTCCTTGTCCCTTCTCTGTGCCCTGATGAGCCGGCTGGACCCTGCGTCTGCCAGGGTCGGGGGAAGAGGTGCTCTGGGAGGTAATTAGTGCTAATGAGGGAGGGACATCATTTGGGGGGAGGCAGGGTGATGGGGTGTGTGCGAGCCTGGCTCTGCTTTGCAGGTACGATCCCTACAGCAAGGTCTTCTCCCAGGAGCACTATGACCACGAGCGCATGCGCCGTGCTCGGCAGGATGCCATCCGCACCGCCGCCGGCGCCCGCTGCTGGGGTCTCATCTTGGGCACGTTGGGGCGCCAGGGCTCCCCCGGCATCCTGCAGGTACCAGCCCCCTCCCCATGGCCCCTGACCGGGCACCGGGCGCTGCTCCTGAGTGGGGGGAAGGACGGGTGAGCGATGGCACCAGCGGCACAGTGACCTCATTGCCGGGGTGAGGGTGGACCCGGCACCGGGAGCAGCCCATCGGTTGCCACTGGCCGGGCTCCGTGAGACCCTGAGCCGAGCGGGCAGGGCAATTAACAGCAGATGAGGGAGGCCGGACAAGGACTCATTAAAGCTGCCCCTTGCTGGGGAGAGCTGGCCAGCCTCGGAGACCCCCCCTGCACGGGCGGCTTGGTAATTAATTCCCTGGGTTTGTTTTAATTGGATGAACTTCCGATCAGGTTCACTGTCCCTGCTCAGCTGCCGCGCTGGCGCTTTCCGCACCCTATCCGGGTCAGGGGAGCCGGACCACGATGTCCTGCCCCGCGGGAGTGGGGTGCCCTGAGTGCAGCAGCCTCACTCACACCTGGAAATTTTTGGGGAGCCATAGGCGAGACTTGGGGCAGCGCAGGGACCAGTGGGCAGAGCAGGGTGGCGAGTTCCTGGCAGCCACTGTCCCACTCTGGCCCCAGGGAGTTGGAGGGGACAAGGACGTCCCTGGCCTCTTCTGGGCTCTTCTTCTTATTGTGCAGCCTCTGGCCGTGGCCAGCCCGTGGCAGGCGGGTGTCCCAGGGAAAGCAGCCGCTAACGAGAACAGATTGTTGTCATTGAGCGGTAATTACTTCATTAGGCTGAGGCACAGCGCTGGGGAGAGCTGGGCGTGAGCCGGAGCCATGGCCGCAGTCCCCATCACCTCACTTGGCCTGCGGCGGCTGAGGAGATGCAGCTGTAGGGCAGAGCTGAGACCCACAGAGGGTCCGGTGGCCAGGAAGGGGCTGTGGGCAGGGCCTGGGGGGCTCCCCTGAACCCCCCGAGTGCTTTTCCCCTGCAGCACCTGGAGTCACGTCTCCGTGCCCTGGGCCGGCCCTTCGTGCGGGTGCTGCTGTCCGAGATCTTCCCCAGCAAGCTGCGGCTCTTCCCTGACGTGGACGCGTGAGTGCTGCTGGCCCTCCTCCAGCCCCCCACACCGGGCTCCCCAGGGTGCTCCATCCCTGTCTGGGCCTCTGATTCCTGCTGGAAGCTCTCCCTGTCACATCTGTCCTGCTGTCACCTGGGCAGCCACTGTGCACCCCTGTGCCCGGGAGGGGATGTAGCAGGGTGGCTCCAGCAAGGTCTCCACCTTGTTCCCTGCACGCTCCACTTTCTTTCCGGGGAGCTGCTGCGGGGCTTCATCGTGGCTTGTCCTTCCCAGGATGCTCATCCCCATCCGTTGCCGCGTGTTTCCTTTCCAGGTGGGTGCAGGTCGCCTGTCCCCGGCTCTCCATCGACTGGGGAGAAGCCTTCAGCAAGCCGCTGCTGACACCCTACGAGGTGAGCACCGCCCTCCCGGTTCTGGGGGACAAGCCCCGGCGTGGGGTGACACACCAGAGCCTCCTGCAGAGCTACAGTGCTGCGACCTGCCAGGATGGGGACGTCCCTGCAGCCGGGCAGTGTCCCCTCCTCTGTGTCCGGGTGTGCCGCTGGGATTTCTGATCTATTACAAAACCAGTGGGATTCCCGGTGCCGTGAGCTTCCCTCTGGCAGTGCCCTGCTCGGCACGCCAAGCCACCGCACTGGGACCTCTCCCAGCACCGCCGGCTCTCCCGCTGCGGGTGCTGCTCAGGGATTCAGCTCCTTGTCCCCTCCGCAGGCGGCGGTGGCTCTCCAGGACGTCGAGTGGCAGCAGCCGTACCCCATGGACTTCTACGCCAGCCAGTCCCTGGGGCCATGGACGGTGAACCACGCCGGCACGAAGCCCCCGCGCCACGGCCGGACAGCCCAGGTGGGCAGCGTGTCCCGGGGTGGCAGCGGGGCAGCGGGTCCCCACCCTGTCCCTTCACTCGTGCCGGGTGGCGGGGACGGGCGGTGGGAGCCTTGGCGCTGGTTGAGCTCCCGATGCCGTACAGTGCCGCGTGCCAAAAGCGCCACCCTGTGGCTTTGTTCCCGGTGAATGGTAATAGAGCCGGTGCCAGCCCAGCCCGAGGCGGGGGGGCTCTGTGTGTGTCCCCCCACAGCCCTTGCCGTGGCGAGCACCCGCCTGGCCCCGCGGCTCCCCAGCAGGGGGGATCGCCCCAGCCGTGCCCCGTGGGGTGCTGTGGGCTGAGCACGGGCAGGCTCATCGCAGGTCAGGGAGGGGCTGGGGCACCATCCTGACACCCCCCCTCTTCCCTCAGCAGGGGACGCTGCCTGCAGCCCCCACCGCGGCGGAGGGCGAGGAGAGGCCGAGCACCGGGGACACGGCGGCCTCATGAGCGCAGCCTGCGCCCCGTCCTGCTGCTGCCACGCTCCAGGACCCGGCGTGGACACAGGCACGGGCACCGCCATCCCCCCACACCCCCCCGCCAGGGTAAGCGCCACCGGGGGCTCCCGGTACCGGGATGGATGGGGGACACACCCCGTCGCTCGAAGACGCCGCTGCCCGCCAGACCCGGCCCAGCTCCCCGCGGGGCGTACCGCCCTGCGAGGCCCGGCCCTGCTGCGGCTTCTGCCCCCGGCAGCCCCCGCT
>VZSF01010984.1:0-49287 GCA_013398295.1 Chionis minor
TTTTCTTTTTTGGGATGCACCCCAAAGTCTTCACCCTATGAGTCTTCTCATAGGCTGAAGCTATGACTGGCGGATCTCTGCTGCAATACAGAAAGGTATTCTTCTTCACATTTCATCTAGTTCTTTGCATTTTGCACAGTCCAATGAAGCTTGGATCTACATTGAAAGACACTTACGTACAACTGTTCTAGGAAGAATTTTCCACACCTAGGCAAGAGACTAGCAGTAATCCACCAAGAATGCTCTCAGAGAACAATCCCTGTGCTCGTATATAGATCCAAAGGAAAAGTAGTAGAGGATCCTGAATCAGGAGAGAAACTGTCCCAGGAAAACTGTGATGAGAACTTCTCTCTGCCCACCAGGCAGCCTGCAGACTTTCCAGGCTGAGAATCCTTTCCAGCTGGCGTTGTTAATCCAGCTTCTCCATTTCCCCAAAAATTCTGGAGACTTCTCCAATCCCAAAGAGGCCACAATAGCCACTGAAATCCTCATCAAGGGCAACTCACTGATGGTTTCCAAGTTCCCTGATGGCCTCTGTCTCCCCTTAGAGCCGCAGTGGTTGTAGCCTGAAGGAAGAGTCACCACTGTGACGATAGGTCCCGAGCTGGCTCCCAACCCAAATGGCATCCTGCCAGTAAGGTGGCCTGGTGGACCTTTTGATTTCCTTCCATACTGCAGCAATGGAGGGTGCCACTGTACAGGGTGATCACGCAAAAGGAGCACATAGCTTCCTCAGCAGCCTGATGTGAGGTTTGCTGAATGGGCACAAACCCAAGCTGCAGGGCCAGAGGGATACCAGCACCTGCACAGAAAAGATAGAAATAGTTATGAACAGCAGAGTGGTTCTGGAGATGCCGTCCTTCTCACAGAATAAGTACTGGTGTCACTAGTTATTTTTAATATTTTCTTACATGCCTCCCCAGTCCTTTACAAACTGGCCAGCCCATCTTTGCCTGTTATGTCACCAAAGCCTTGCAGCTGTCTTCCAGTCTGTTAAAGCTAAACCCAGATTGATTTCATTGAGATGGCTGCCTTGGGGGGGAGAATAGTAAACCAACCCTTCTCTCTCACTGTCCTTCGGTCTCCACTTAAGGCATCTGCTAAACCAGCAGCCAAGGTATCCGTGAAAGGGTCTGGTGCTTTCTTGTTGGTGGTTGAGCCTCTTTGCTGATTTAAAGCCTTCCTTGGTCACCTTTTTATCTTTTCCCTGGCAATCGTGAGATTTAGATGTCCAACAAGACTCATGCAATAGTATCTTACTTGGATATGTAAGTAAAAAGAGGAAAGTTCTTATGTATGTTTGTTGAAATAAACTTGGGTATACGCATTTGAGCATTTTAGTTTGGATCAGAAGTGCAAAGCAAACCCACCAGATGTCCCCTCTTTGGTTTGCATTTGGTGAGGCTGGCTTGGACTTCACAAAGTGCATTTTTTATTTTAGGTGAATATAAACCTTTGCAATACAGAAAGACATCTAGTCTGTTCTGCTGGTGAGTATTAAGTCCATTGGGCCAGAAAACTAGTGGGAAGACAGAAGAAAACAAACCTAAAATATAGATAGCATGGACATCAGGTCTTCAGCACCTTTTCAGTCTGCATATCCACTCCTATTGTCTCACATCACTTGCTACTGCTGACGTAAACTTGGATGCGTAGGGACCTTCTGACCTCTCAATCTCCATGGCTTCTAAATGGAGACGTAAAGTGAGTTGTGAGTATGATGAACTAGGGGACGTGAATTAAGAGCTACATTTAACGGATGGCTAACTCAGGCAGATGAATCCATATGACAAGTCGCAAAAGAGCAACTAGTAAGTTACAATGGTGTGTGGGAGACAGGACAGTGCGCTTCTTTAGGAAAAAAAAAAAAAAAAAGAGAAAAAAAAAGAAAAAACCCCAGCAACATAAAAACAAAGGAAAGCAAAGTGAGGCAGAAGGTGCTCCATCTGCTGGGGCAGCCAAGAATAGTTTGTTATGTTACATCCAGACAATTGTACTGTAGTAACCTTCTACTGGCTTGTTACCTAACAACCTTTCTCCAAATGATTATTTGTTAGTAGTGAGCTACATAATTTTTGTAATCACGTCTGAGCTTTGATTTCTCCCTGTTCAGTGTTTTGAGTACCTATAATTTGAGTTTTATTTGTAATAGGGTAATATAGAAGCTGCTGTTTTGTTATCAAGTGATACAATTCAACTACAGAGTTTTTTTTTTAAAAAATATTGCTTTAAGAAGATGCATTTTGCTGCAACGTATCAGTAGTAATAGCTCATCTTGGTTTATTTTGCATCCATTTCCTTTGCCTGCTTGGGTTCCCATGTCAGTTCTTTTTTGTCTCTGCTTTCATAATTGCTCTCTTTCTTAACAGTTTCTTCTCTGCAATACCCAGAAAAAGCAACTTACTTAAATCTTAATATTCTCAGTTGTTACCAGCAACCATAGCTTTAGTGGTTCCCTTTTCTACAGTTTTAAGGAAACCTGTCATGCCAGGATGCAACATATTATTAAAATATTCTCTTTCAAATGAAAGGATGGTATTTGTTAATGAGATTTAGTTTTCAATGCTTGATATTAAAGGCAAGACGGTGGCATTGTAAGTTCCAGGCTTTGATGGAAAGGTTACTAAATTTTGAATTGACATTCCAAAAGAACAAAGAAAATCCCAGAGAGAAAATTAACTGATATGGTGTAAGCAAGCAAAGTTCATTATTTGATATATATGAGTGCATTCAGAGGATACTCTGAGATAAATATGTAAACATTAACTTGGTCATTAGAGGAAACATCTGTTCATAGTATTAATTAAATGCTCAGGGGCAATTGTCCTGAAACAGGATGCAAATAAACCCAGTTCCTAAGCCTGTCCCACTTTATAATCCACCAATGTTGACTATCCTAATGCAAATACAGGACATTGTATATGCAGAGTGCTTCATAATGAAAAAAAAATGACAGGGTCAAAGATACCACAAAGATACTAGATTACGAAAGAGTTGTATCCCTCTGTCCTTGTTTCAGTTGGGGTAGAGTTAATTTTCTTCCTAGTAGCTGTTGTAGTTTGGATTTAGTATGACAATAATGTTGATAACATACTGTTTTAGTTGTTGCTAAGTAATGTTTATATCACGTCAAGGACTTTTTCAAATTCCCGTAGAAGCTGAGAGGGAGCATAGACAGGACAAGCTGGCCAAAGGAATATTCTGTGTCATAGACGTCATGCTCAGTATATTAATGGGGGTTGGCTGGGGAGCAGGCATCTGCAATTGCTGCTCAGGACAGGCTGGACAACCAGTCTCCATGTGGTGAGAACGACTTGTGTTGTATTACTTTATTTTGTATATTCTTTTACCATTTTTTTTTTTCTCTTCCATTACTGTTCTATTAAACTGTCTTTATCTTAACCCATGAGGTTTTTTTCTCCCTCTTCTCCCTGCCCTACTGGGGGGGGCGGTGTGAGTGAACAGCTGTGTAGTCCTAGTTGCTGGCTGCGGTTAAACCATGGCACTCTACCATATTACGTTCAAACAGTCTACAGAAAAATAAATGTTACTAATAGAAACATTTTCCACTATTTTCCTGGNATTACTTTATTTTGTATATTCTTTTACCATTTTTTTTTTTCTCTTCCATTACTGTTCTATTAAACTGTCTTTATCTTAACCCATGAGGTTTTTTTCTCCCTCTTCTCCCTGCCCTACTGGGGGGGGCGGTGTGAGTGAACAGCTGTGTAGTCCTAGTTGCTGGCTGCGGTTAAACCATGGCACTCTACCATATTACGTTCAAACAGTCTACAGAAAAATAAATGTTACTAATAGAAACATTTTCCACTATTTTCCTGGAGCCAGATGACTCACGAATTTTGCAGAAGGCAGAGTACAACGTAGTCAAAATCTGTCCTTTGAGCAACCATGACAGTTGTTCAAAAATAGAGCTGTAGAGTGATGCCATAGTAGCATGAATTTATTATGGATTGTGTAGATCATTAAATAACTAAAATGGTTGGCATTATTCTCTCCAGCATCTTTAGTATTGCTTTTCTTATATTCTTTTAGATACTCCATTCTTATTTACCTATACTAGACTTCCACCTTTTCCACTGACCCAAGAAAACGAGGGAAAAGGTGAATCTAGCTAGGAATCTGTTGGATTTATTTTGGGGATTACAGTCTCTCTGGGCAAGATACTACATTTCTGTCATGATTACTTGATAAAAGCAGCTAGTTTATGCTCTTTCAACAGAGCTCTAAACTGGTGGAGAAAGTAAGACGTGATCAGAAGGGGCAGCAATCAACAGGTGCCATAATTCCATTTCCTAGTATTCATTTTTCCTCAAGGGGAAGCTCAGAAAAAACGGAGTGCAGCGGAGATGAGGCGTAGGACTTAATGGCTTGTCTGCCATTAACTGCGCCCTGTGAGGGCAGGTCTTTGCCCAAGCACAGCTGAGAACCTCTGGAGAGGTTCTCAGTGGAGAACTGCTGACCTCTGGAAATCCACAGTGAGGGCAGGCTGGGCGATGGGATGCTGTGGTTGGGAGGTCAGGTTTGTTGTTGCTAGTGGACACAGCAGCCAGCATTCTCTCCTCCGTGCCTGGAACATCGTTGATGCTTTCCAGTTTCTAGCCGTATGTTGGCTGTGTCAACTGATGCTGGACAAGGACCTTCAATTTCTGGATTGTCCCCTCAGTACAGGATCCTGCTGGATGACAGCCATCATTCCTCTCTAAAAATAGCTGCTTCTCATGGCTGGAGAAGAGTAAAGCCCTGATTCTGTTGAAGTCAATAGCTACATTCTCAGTGACCCCAGAAAAGCCAGGTTTTCTGCTCAGCCCTCTGGAACCTCAGTGGTCTTACCCAGCGTATCAGCACAGACAGCAATCCACAGCCTCCCCAGCGTATCAGCACAGACAGCAATCCACAGCCTCCAAAACTCCCACGCTCTGAACAAGCCTAAGTCACTTTTCCCCAGAAACTAGTAGTATGACAGCTTTCATAAAAGCTATACTTGTATGTAAATACAAAGGAAAAAAACATAGGCACGTAGAGCAAATGTCATTTTTGTTTTATAGAAACAAGAAACAAGTATTGACTAGCACAGTTCAATGACTGCTGTAGAACACAACACACAAGTGCCATTCGAAGAGGTTTGCCAGTAGGTGGTGATATATAGTTAGTTTTTAGCAATTTTCTGGCTGCCAAAGTTCTGAGCTACAGGCAGCTATACTGTGCGACTTTTTGTTTAGGCTTTCCTCTGATATTGCTCCACCTTTCTGAGATATCTCTTACGTGTTTCACAGCTGCAGAAATGTTTCGTAGCCGCAGTTGCATCTCCTGGCTGTAGCACGTCAGACTCCTCCTGCTCTGTGAGCTGCAGGGCTGCCTCCGCACCGCTCAGATGGTTTTTGTGCCGTTTCAGTGTTTTTCATCTGTTGATGAAAGATATGAACCCAGTTCTCGCCATACATTTAAGACAAAGAAGACAATCATTTCTTTATAAGGTGTACCTCTTATTTACCTCCAGTGAATAAAGAGATTTTATGGTTAGCTGTGTGCAAATTTGCTATTGACTGCCAAATGTAATCAGCAGCCTCTTGTAATTCCATCACATCCTTCTGCGCACCAGTGATCCCAAGTTAGGAAGCCATCAGTAGCCCTGGAAAAAAATTATTTGCCTCAGTTTGGCCTATGTATTATTGTCTATTTAAATACCATGTGTGGGTCATGACTAATGAAAGCCATGTAGCTATAACATATGAGATGAAGCTGGGGTTTGGATGGTTAGCGAGTTATTTACAAGCAGCTGCATGAAGCAAGACAGAAGACTTCTCTTAGGCTTCAGCAATCACCACAGGTCATCTCCAGAAGTAAGCTGGGCCTGTTTGCTTTATGGGAACAGTTTTGGCTCCATGGAAGCTGGGACCAAGCACGCTTCACCGTCTGGAGCAGAGGTGATAGATAAGAGTGCTTCTGGCAGCCTCTGCCCACAGCCAGCGGGCGTATCTAGGTGAAAGATGTCTTGGTGCCCTTTTGGGCAAAGTGGTGCAACGTAACCATGCATCAGTCTTGGCACAAGTCCTGGTCCTGAAGACACAGGCAGGAGCCCTATCTCTGCTGACCCTGCAGCCAGAGTGGGCGGCCAGGCTGAAGTGGAAGCAGGTGCTAAACACATCACACTGGGTAAAATGTCAGCATGCTGCTTTGTCCGCATCCACGTTCTCCTGAGTTGCTCTTTTTGAACTGATTCTAGCTAGGTATGCACTAGGGCTTAACGAAAAGGTCAAATGGTAGTTGTTAAAAGGTTTTGCATTTTCTAACTGCTATCCGTTGCTGAGTTTCTCCACTGTTCTTACAAACTCAAACTTGCAATGACAAAGGCTTATACATTCAAAGATACATGGTGCTTTATTCTTGCTGGTGTCACTGGCTTGAGGTGAATCTTGACCCCAAGGCATGCCAGTTCTTTGCACTAATATTCTTCTTACCATTTATGCCAGGAGTCTGCTTCACAAAGCCAAGGCAAAATAAGTCAGTATGTTTTTTCTGGCTGCATCCGTGACTCATATGGGTTGCCCTTTTGGGCTGGGGCAAGAGACCCAACCTCATACACAACACACAATGTGCTGCAGAAAATGTAATATCTGTCAGGCAGTGGGACAAGACGGTGACTTCAAGTCCCGATGTACAGATTGGTGGCAACTGTCTGAGCTTTGGCAGTGGGAAATGGGACACAGTGTCCAGCCAGATGTCATGTCTCTGTCTGAAACTGAAGAATGCCAAGATACCACATCCAGAAGGCTAGGGCACCCAGCTGGGTGTATCTGTGGCAGACAAGGCTCCTGCTTACATTCATCACAAGGACATATGTCACAGGCTGCAGTTTACTATACTGGCCGTCTTTGGGGTGATAGACTGGTCTGTTTAAGAAAGTAGGTGGGGAGATTATCTAGCACTAGGAAGCACCTCAAACTGTGTGAGAGTGACTCTGTTCTGTCATAGTAGTTATTTATCAACGGTGCTGCCAGATAAAGGTCTCTTAAATGGAAAAGAAGGGGCACATTTGATTTTCCGGACAATTATTTAAGGTAGGCTGCCAAGCAGCTCCTGTTCTCTGCCTACATCTGGTTACACTTTTAGTACCATTTGTACAAATCAAAAAGAGAAAGAAGGTGGGCAGCTTCAGAGAAGTTACTCCTGTTGTGGCAGCAGGATGCCGTTTATAAGTGATACTATCATCACACTGCAGCCCAACTACCCAAAGCCCCAAAGCAAAAGGCAAGTGGGACTGGCAGCTCTGCCTGGTGCAACACATGATACTGTGAAGAGCCACAGATGTCTGTGGCTGGTTAAACTTTATTCCTGGGTAAGAGATGCAAAACTGAGAGAAGCTTCCAACTTTCTTATTCAGTGTTGTTTGGACATAAAAAGGCTGAGACCTATGCATGCAACAAGAATCAGGTGCAAACATAATAAAATGATCGTGCTTGGTTAGGATGAAGACAGGAGGTAGTCAAAGATGACACCCAGATCTGAAATTCCCCATAAAGGAAACAAGCAGAAAATGGGAAAGCATGGATTTTATAAAGCAATTCTGTTATAACAGGCTAAATTTAGCTGATGAAAAAGCAGTTTTCCCAGGAAAATATAAGAAACACCTGTGCTTAAATGGAAATGGGGTGGGGGACTGGATCTTAAGCTGACACACAAAAGGAATTGGCTGTTAGATTAAGTGAGGGGAAACCTCAGTGCTGTAAAAAGTCTTTTTCTTCACTATCAAAACTTAACAATTGCCTCAAATGTTACAGCATTTGTACAGAACTATCCCATGCCTCACTGCCTTGGTTGGAAGCCAGAACAATATTCCCATCTACCGGATTTGCAGCTCGGTGCCTTCGGTGTAGTGCTTGAAGTGGCAGACGTTGGTGAAAAGTCCAAATCTTTACTGTTTTATCATACAGCTGTAGGGACACCAACAAAACCTGGTTAAAAAGTGAGCCTGAAAAATTGACTAAAACCCATCAGTTTCTCTCTTAGAAACATATTAGGCCCTGAATGACTAATGAGACATCACTTTATGCTACCTGAACTGCCTTCTCGGTGGCTTAATGCCAGATGCCAGGGGCAAGCCAAAGTTTTAACTCTCACTAATTAAAGGGAAGAAGGGTTAATCCTAAGTGATTAAGCTAGCATCATAAGAGAAATAACATAACCATTCCCTTTTTTTCAATGGCCACCCAACAACCCTCACTATGCGAGTAAGTCATGTTACTTGTTCATTTCAAACAAGAAGAAGCATAGCCCTCATGACTTTTTTCTGAACTTTTCTTGAAGTCTTTAATTAAAACACAACAGGGGATTTCTATTTAATGATCCCTAAATTCAACCTTTTCCCTCTTATGAGCATCAAGAGTGGTCTGCTACTCCCTACAGCCTAGCCTTGAGGGAAAACAGCGAGGAGAAGCTTGTCATGCTTTCTACCAAATAGGAGCATGTCCAGGAGCATTCCCAACACTGACCTTTGGGCAGCTGCAATACCTCCTGCCTGGATTATCTCCAGCCCACAGCTAGTAGGCTTTTTGTTCCAGTCTTACTTTTGGCCCTTTGCAGTTGGTCTCCCACTTAACCCAGTCCTCTCTCCCACACAGGTCGTCTTTACTCCTTTCCTTCCTTCGCCCATCTAGACCATTTTCCCCCTGAATTACCAATATTTGTCCATCCTGTTTTTCTCCTGGCCACTCTGTAGCATTAAACTTGAAGTGGCACCTCTTGAGGGTTAGGAATATGCCTACACGGCACATTGGAAAGGACTCAGCAATGTATGGACAGGGCATGGCAGAACTCAATGTGGATGATGAGAGAAAATGGAGGTATATAGAAGCAGAAAGGACTGAACCAGAGGAAAAAAGGGGGCTTGGTCCTCTAGATGCTGAAAATTAAATGCATTTTTTTGAGTTTTCCTGAAACAGGACTAGAGACCATATTCCACGGCTGCAAAATTGACTGAATTTTTGCTGTACAGCTTAGAGCAAAGGCAGAAAGCAGAAGATTTAAAGGGGAGAGTAAAAGGTCATCCAAGGACATTGAAGAAAAAACCCAGTATGGTTGTTTGATCCCGCTTTCTTCTCTCACACGTTGCATTATAGGAAGCCCATTTTTCCCTTTCTACCAGAGAAACGTTGTTAGAAGGAGTAAGTCCATCACTGCAGCCACCCCTTTACCTCCAGCCGACCCCCAACATTCCCTCTGGCAGCAGCATGCCAGAGCCAGGGCCGGGAGACAAGGAGAAGGGAGGGAGGGAGCAATCTGGCAGCTGAAGGACAACACGAACTGCAGCCACCACTTAGCCCAATCTGAATCCTCTGGACACCTGTCAGTAGACATTTCATATATTGCTAAAGTTGAACTATAAACTGCAATTGGTAAATCTGCAAGATAGATGAAAACGCACCTGACAGACCTTCAAATTATCAGCTATTACGGCTGTTTGATTACTTTGGAACTGCTACTGATAGGTGACATCAGCTCAAGGCCACGTCTGCAACTGTCTACATCAATCCAGTGAGGCTCCCTGCAGAAAGATGTCAGAACAGAGACAGAACAGTCTCTCTCCAGAAATGGTTAATCAATAGCTTGCTAGGTTGACTGAAGGCCATTAGATACAGTGGTGTACCTACTGTATATAAATCGTGACCTCTCTTCTGTACCATTCTCAGCTGCCTCTCCCGCCATACTGGTAGCTACCACTTTTCCACTTGGAACTTTTTGGGCATTCCCAGAAATGCTCGTAGCATCGTGGATGTGGGGAATAGTGATAATACTCTGTTGTGGGTTTTGGTTTCTTCTAGGGAGGAGAAGGAGGTAAGGAATCTATTTGTAAATGCATCTCAGTGTACCTAGCCTTTATTTCTGTCAAATACATTGTGTACGTAACGAAAAGAAGCGTAATCTTAAGACTGTCAGATGGACAGATGAAGGATAGCATGGGCAACACGGTAGTTTGGTCTTTTGAGAGATTTATTTTACAACAGTATTTTTGTGTATGGGCTTTTTAATAATAGTGAAGTAACGCCTAGACAGAGCTGTAGCTACAAATCTATGCATAAATGAGGTAATTAAAATATGAATATGCATTTTCTGATTTCCTAAAGTACTGGGCTATAGTTTTACCTGAATTGTAATCGCAGCTAATACCTACTTATATCTAATTATAGTTTAATACCTACCTACATTTTCATATTATCAGTCTATCATATCTAGTTGCACCATTTGATAAAGATAATATTTATGTACCTTACTATGTTGACTACATATTCCTTCACAGCATTTATCCTACTGGCACATTTGCATAAGGAGCAAGTAATTGCTTATCTATTGTAATTTTGCATTTTTCAGCAGTTATTGTCTTGTTTTACTTTAAAAAGTTTAATAAAAAAGGTGAAAATATTTAACTTCAGGTAATAAACATCAGGAATTTACTAGAAAGCTGAAGCATTATCTGAATGTTATTTTAGCAGCTAGTCCTGATGCAGGAAAGTAGTTTTCTAACTGAGAATAAAAAATATCAGTAAAGCATATGCTTCACTTGAAGCACATGCTTAACTTAAAAGCATGTGCTTAATGACACTTTGCCTGAAAGACTAACTCTTGTGCTTACTGAAGATCATCGCAAAATTCCCACTGTTTTCAGCAGGATCTGGTCCAAATAGAATATGCCAATAATAACAACCTTTCTACACTAAAAGGCTGTTCCCCTTGGTATTCAAATTGAATTGTGGATACCGTTGCGCAAGTATGTATCAGACAATATTAGTGGGATGGATTATTCATGTACAGGACAATGACTTAATGTGCATGTTAGCTAATGGCAACAATTCTGCATTTAAATAGGTGAAAAATGTACTTCTGCTCTAGGGAAAAGAAAGATGACGTAATCAAACTGTGTTTTATTATGCTTATTATAATACAGGCTGTTAAAGTTACTCTTTCTTGTATACCATAGACCTCGCAATAGGCTTACTTCTTAAAGGGGATAAAATTGGCAATATACTATTTGTTTGGGGGTTTTTGACATTTTTTCACATTATGAAAAGCCTAGCATCAGCAATTTACTTAACTGGTAGTCCTAAAGGAGGGATCTTTATACACACTTCTAAATTCAGCTTTCATTTGTGTTTTGTAGGCGACAAGGTGAACCACCGCTTGAAAATGGGTTTCTTCCATACCTGGGCTGTGCCCTGCAGTTTGGTGCCAACCCCCTTGAATTCCTCAGAGAAAAGCAGAAGAAGCACGGCCACATTTTCACTTGCCTGGTAGCGGGGAAATACATTCATTTTCTCACTGACCCTTTTTCTTACCATGCATTGACACGCCAAGGAAAACACTTGGACTGGAAAAAGTTCCATTTTGCTACTTCTGCCAAGGTACCGCTTTAAACATGGTTTTAATATCTAACATGCAAAGTATCTGCTGGCAGGACAGACGTACCCTGTTAATCCCTATAGCATAGTCTATTGAAATATTATTTCAATAATATTGAAAATAAATATAGCCATTGAAATATTAAATAAACTTCTACTGGTTTAAAACATTGAGGGCTTTTTTCCCTTTCCTTAATGAAAAGGAAATCTGCAGTGATTTGGATTGTCCAAGAACGAAATTCTTTAGTCTTGTTGTATCCAGAATTGCTAAAGTAGAAATACAATTAGCACCATTTGCAAAATGATAATATAGCTTGGTGAAGCTGAAACCTTCTTCAGGAGCTGCTCACCACTATGGAAGATTTGGTCCTAATGCCTCAAAAAATGATGCAAAACAGTAGGAGCTCAGTCAAATTCTTACTGAAGTAAGCAAAAAGTCTCCTGTTGATGTCAACAGGAGTTGAATGAAGGTCTGGGTAACCACGTCCATTTAGTTGTAAGCATCTGTTTGAATCTATTTTCATTTGCCTACTTAACTGCTATGGTTCACTGAGAAAGTATCAGTTCTAGTGTTAATAGCCCTTATTAGGCTTCCCTCTTGTAAGCTATGAAGTCATACTTTGGCTTTAATTTCTGTTAGACTTTATCATCAAGGTTATGCAAGCCTTATTTATCATGCATACGATTTATTTTGTGACAGGCTTTTGGGCATGGTAGCATTGACCCAGCAGAGGGAAACACCACCGAAAATTTTCATCAGACTTTCATTAGAACCCTTCAAGGTAATGCCCTAGATGCCCTCATTGAAGCAATGATGGAAAACCTACAATATGTCATGCTGCAGTCAAGAACAGCTACACTTCAGTCTAATGCGTGGGTGACAGAAGGACTTTATAGGTTCTGTTGCCAGGTGATGTTCGAGTCTGGCTTTTTAACACTTTTTGGTAAAGAATTTAATTCAAATCATGACAAAAATCTATCATCAAAGCAGGAAACTGAGAGAGCTCATATCCTAAATGCCCTTGAAAACTTTGAGGAATTTGATAGGATCTTTCCAGCCCTCGTGGCGGGGCTGCCTATCCACCTCTTCAAGAGTGCCCACAGCGCACGTGAGAAGCTGGGAGAGGCACTCCTCCACAAGAACCTCCTGAAGAGGGACAACCTCTCTGAGCTCGTCACGCTCCGCATGTTCCTGAATGACACTCTGTCAACCTTTGACGACATGGAAAAAGCAAAGACCCACGTTGCGGTGCTCTGGGCCTCGCAAGCCAACACCATTCCTGCCACATTTTGGAGCTTGTTCTATCTTCTTAAGTAAGTCCCAATGCTTCTTGTTTCCAAACAAGCAAAATGTTTGTTATCTTTCAGAAACTGGTTTGTTAATACACACGAATTCCACTGCTTGATACCCCATCAGTGTCAAAAAGCTTACTGATTGCAACAGAAGTGGCATGTTGTTCTGGAATTCTACAGAAACCCCCTTCACTTGTCTGGGAGCAATTTTGTAGAAGTTTTTTTTTTTAAAAAAACCCACTCCAGAGCAAATGCTACACTTTATCAAGAAATCTTTGGAGTAAATCTGTATGATATGACTTTAAAAGTGCTGGTTGCAGTCAGAAGACTAATCGTATTGAAGGCTCCCAATATAGTCAGACATTTTTGAACCATCTCACTAGATCAGGCAAAATGAGCTTTAACTTCATTATTGTTTTCACAGGTACTTAGTAGAAAATAGTTTATACGTTAATAGATCCTACTGAGGTTGCAGTGTAGACTGCTGGTGAGCTGGTGAGCTTGTTACTCATGAGAGGAGTGCACAATCCAGATGATACTATTAAATGTTCATTTTAGAGTGGCCCTCTGTGGAGTATAATCTACCTCAGCGTGGCTTACTCTTAAGTATGTATCTAAATTGCTAGCGTTTTTATTTAGCCAGTGGTTTGCACCCTCATATCTACCCACTAGTGCTAACATCTGAGGTTCTTTAGTACTTTTCATTCCAAGAATGCATTGACTTTAGGTCTTCTGGCCTTGGAGTCTTTTAACACTCTGATTGATTGTGCCTTCATCAAGACACTATTGCATCCTGTATTATTATCTATACGTATTTCACCACAGCTCATATATTCTGTGTCTGTGAGAAAGTCTACACAGTGAAGGATACTCTGTGGACTTTTAGATTTAGGAAGATTCTTTTCAGCTAGACAGAATATTTTTACATAATAGGACACCATCCAGGATAAGTGATGTTATAAAACTGATCTATGATCCTCTTTCTAAACTTTCTACCCACAGTGGAGCTATTTCCTAATCTAAAACTAATTGTTTTATTTCTTATTCTTGGCATTGCTTTTTAGTGACATTCCTATTTATTACCTGAGTTATGCACATTAGTTCTGTCCCACTTGTTGCTGGAGATGGAATCAAATACTTGTGATTCTTTTCCTTTTCCTGAAGCTATTGTGTCTTTGCCAAGACGTGAAAAAGTGTAATTGTAGCATTTTGCTGCAACATTTTCATTTTCGAAGGTTGTATTTGTCAGCTAACAGACTAAATTTTAGTCAGGAAGAAAGTTAATGGTAAAACTCCCTTTTAAACCGTTGTTATGTGTAAAATAAAGCTATTGTTCTGCTCTTTTGATCTTAGGAATCCAGAAGCAATGAGAGCTGCTACCAAAGAAGTGCAAAGTGTTTTGGAAAGTGCCGAAGAGAAGATCAGCTTAGATGGCAAGCATATTTCCTTGAACCGAAAACAGCTGGATAATATGCCAATACTAGGTATGATTATTTTATGCAGGAGTACCAGAAATCACCCCACAATTTTCACAGTCTTCTATTTGTTACCATATAAATGCTTGCGAAGGAATAACTATGGAATTAGCCAACAAACACAAGAACAAAAACCTGTGTGTTCCTTAACAATAGCCAACACAATTAGTCTTCCCAATGTCCCAGGTGGTTCCAAGAGTGTCAAAATTCACATGAATAATAACACTTTTTGTGGGTAATGGTATTGCTCAATACTGCTACACAGCTACATAACATAGTATTGGAGACCCATGGATTATTCAGAACAATATTTTGTTTAGTAATGACTTTAGATCAAATAAAAGGCTGCTACCAAATTTATATCCCCATTCTTATGATGTGATGCAACACCTTCTAATACCATTAGTTTTATTTCTTCTTAGTGTTTTTCAAATTATAGGTATATTTTTCAAGTGTCCAAGTTACAGAGAGTTTTGAATATGTCACTCTTTACGTACTCTTGCTTTTTTAAAAAAAACCAAAACAGCTTATATTAAAACAAAAAACCCCACAGGTTACTTTTTATGAATACTGGTTTCTACATGCCACATCTTAAAGTTTCAGAGAATCCTGATCACTGCACTGCTTCTTTTTTGTGCTGTTTCCAGTTTTGACTAATTTGTTCTTTATCTCAGAGAGAAAATGTGTCTTGCTTCAAATATTTTGTTATATCAACGACAAGTATTTTTATAGGGGAAAGTGGATTATGTTCTTGGTGTTCTCTGCAGAAGGGATAATAATGCTAAAAAGAAATGAGAAAGACAGTTTCTTAGGCATTTAGAAAGTTCTTGTTAAAATATTTCTTCTAAGAAATGCAGGGTTTGATAATGAGTTTGAAATGGTTCAAAATGCGTGACCTCCCCCAGGGACATCCACATCCTATTTCCATGGTAATCGTTCCTTTTCCTCTCCCAACAGACAGCATCATCAAGGAGGCAATGAGGCTATCGAGTGCATCCATGACTTTTCGAGTTGCCAAGGAGGATTTCACTTTGCACTTAGAGAACGATTTTTACAACATTCGTCATGATGATATTGTAGCTCTTTATCCTCAACTGTTGCATTTTGATCCAGAAATCTACGCTGATCCCTTGGTAAGTATTTATCAAAGTGCATTAAACTCTGAGCTCTAGCAGAAGCTAACATGCCTTTAAATGCATCATTTATCACGGGTGCCCCACAGCTGGTTTTCTGTTGTACTCCAGACAGTCTGTTCATACACCTCGTGACGTAATGATAGGCAAGAAAAAGAATAAAGTCAGTGCAAGCACTAGCTGTTTTAGTGTAATCAGAATGCGTGCTGCCAGCCCAAGAGTGAGGAAAGATCACCACGGTTGGGGGGTTCAAAGGGTAAAAAGGACAAGGACAATATTTTCCCAAAGGCACAGAATGAGAAATCTTCCAGTTCTGCTGCATGAACAAGGATTCCGGTTATATTTCGTATTTTAAGAGGTCAGAAAAGAAAAGCATAGTTATCAGCAGAGAACCTGGGATCACGTCCCACATACTAGAACTTCTCAGGGGCTACCCTCTTCAAAACAACACCCTGGGGTCTGGCACTACTGTACAATGCTTACTGCTAGAGTCTCTTCTTTCCCAGCCCACATTTTGTGTCCTAGTGGCATTATCTAGTCTTTGGAGGTATTCAAATAGCAAGTAACTCTTTTGTGTGTTTAATTACAGAAGTTCAAATATGATCGCTTTCTCAATGAGAACGGAGAAGAAAAGACTGACTTCTACCGCAACGGTCGCAAGTTGAAGTATTACTATATGCCATTTGGGACAGGCATAGCAAAATGCCCTGGCAGGTTATTTGCTGTCCATGAAATTAAACAATTTTTGGCTTTGATTTTTTCATATTTTGAGATTGAGCTTGTGGACAATAATGTGCAATGTCCTTCTTTAGATCAATCCCGTGCAGGACTGGGTATTTTGCAACCAACCAATGACATTGATTTCAGGTATAGACTGAAATGTCTGTGAATATATACTTTATATTATACATATAAACTATGCACTATAAACTATATAGCATATAAATATGCTACATAACATATACTTTATATATATTTTATGTATATATCCACATGAAACATTGCAAGTCTTGGTGGAAAATCTGTGTGAAGATGCTAATTCATCTGTCTAATGGAAAATGCATAATGCATACCATTACAGTACCAGCATGCAGTGGGTTTAATGCACTGTGTTGATACAAGTGTTTCCCCTTTTACCAACCATTTTGAAATGCAAGTTAAGATTGTGAATTGTGCATGTACAGTAGCTCTTTTTTTTTCTGTCAGCAAATACTTTCCCAGAGTTAGTTAGAATATCATCAGCTAATTCAAAATAATTTTCAAAATTCAACTGCATTTAAAACTTACTCTTTTTTACAATTGAAATGCTGTGGATGGTGGTTCTCCTCACAGGTGAAATTAAAATTTTGTTGTATAAAGACAGGTTCACAGTGGGGAGGGGAGAGTTTCCTGGGGAAGTACTTTTATGGTTTTATGAAAAACTAGAAAAAGATTTGAATCTACAAAAATGTTCACGTTCTAGTGAAACTGCAAAACTTGTTTTATATTCATTATAATATACTACTTTTCAGAAAGTTGTAGCTGTGTTAAAATAAATGGTATTGGCTGAACCAAATGCATCTCTAGACTGTTTGTCATTTGAATGTCTAATATTCTCAAAGATTTACATCAAAGCCACCTAAGCCAGCTTTAAACTAGCTAGCTCAAATGCCAATATGGAGATACATAAATAGCTACCATATATTCACCAGTGGTTTTGGTTGGATTTTGCACCATTGGCTGAACTCCGTATTTCCATAAGCCTCCATTGGTCATACTCCTTAGGTCTTCCTAGTGTGATGATATTAAGGTTATCATGGGTATACACACACAGTTCATTTTTAGTGGTGGCATGTCCATAAGAACAATTGTTTCAGGGATAACATAATTTGGTTCTCTGTAACATCCCTGTCCTTTTCTGCTGCAAATGATGGTTGGATGTCACAAAAGTCCATTTTTAAATGAAACATCTTCAGGCTGACAGAGATGGTTTTCTTATCATCTAGCCATGAAAAGAACAAATGGACTTAAAATATTGTTGTTATCCTATTTTTGTATGTTTCTAAGGACTTATGGTCTGACCTTTTGTCCTTGACTCAAAAGTAAGCCTCGTCACAGAAGATGAGATACAAGACTGTCAGATATTTTCAGATTTCACATTCTGGCAAGACATCAGTCTATCTGATAGAGCTCTTCCTAAACATGGAATTTTAGATTGAGTCCTAGAACTGCTTTAAATTACGTCTCCGTTTCTCTTCTCACTATCCACTGTGCTAAATATTCAATGGTAAATAAAAAGACTCTGTAGTGTGGGATTATTTATTACTTATGTGTTGTCTTTGTAATTTTATTTAATCTTTTTTCATTTTCAAAGCAGAACAGAGAACACCAATTTTTTTGCTATTTGCAATACATATCATATTAAACTATTATGTATAATGCAAGTGTTTTTGAATTCTTACTTTGGTTCTTTTGGTAAGGGAAGTATCCAGTCTTTAGGTACAGCTTGTTTTCATACTTCTGTCAATTAAATTTTTCTACGATTTATATAAACTGCAGCACATTCCATGTAAATCAGCACTGACTCAGAGAACACATGAAAGCCTGACTTCATCATAATTACACGTGCTCTGGCACATATTATTACCATTAGGGTATCTACTCCCCCTTTCTTAAACAAATCCTGCTTAAAACAACAGTTTCTGAGGGTAGCAAGACTGTGCAACGTTTTAAGCAAAATACCCTTCCTTGGTGAAAAGGAATTCAACATAGAAACAGCAGCAGATAACTAAAGATAAGAAGACTGCTAAACTAATTCTAGGTTCCCTCAAAAATTAAACCTTCTTTTATATCCTCTTGCCTCCTTCAAGCTGACTGCTCCAGACTCAACTGTGGTTTAGTGGTTTCTTTCAGCTCCCTTGGTCTATGAGAAATTCAAGTATTCAGTAGCCCCTAGAGCCCACCTGACTTTCAGCTACCCAAGGAATACCAACAGTAGGGAACTGAGGGGAAGGTAAAAACAGCACAGGATTTGCCCCGCAGGTTAAAATCAAGTTCTGAACACTGTGAGAAGGCTATCACCAAGTGTCCATGCTCTCAGAGGCAGCACAGGAGAGACAAAAGCCAGCACCTCCATGTTTGCATTGACCGCTTGGCACTTCTTCCTCCTTCCCCTGCTATGTGATAATCCCAGGCCACTGGAATTATATTTGCAGGGCTTTGCTTGGCTGGCCAGATCTCATTACCCCATCTTCCCCACTAGGCCAACAGTGTGTGCATCAGGCTAGACACCCGTTTTCTTTCCTGGGGCTCTGAAACCCACTCTTCCCACAGCTGCTCAGTCTTCCCCTTGCTATATTCCTTTTTCATTCCTTCTGGATACTTGCGACATGGGCAGATCCACGGAGGGTGTTTGGAAAGAGATTGGTGTGGTCTCTCTGGTCCTTGAGTCCCTTCATAGGGACTTCAGCATTTTAAGTAGAAGTTCAGCTAGGGGGAACCACGCCACGTTTTTCATTGCAGCAGACATATAGGGAGAAGCTTCAGTTTCTGTTTGAGGTTTACTTTTTCATACTGTTTATTTCAGTGAGGGTTAGATTCAACTTTAATGTTCAGAATGTACCAGATAAATGCTACAAATACGTTAGGTTTTGTCTATAGCCTTCAGCCAATTTTGCACTAAGAAAATGAAGAGCAAGCAAATAAAAATTGTGAAGTTCTGTCAGGCTGGACTGCTATTTACAAATTCATGTTTAGCTTTGAAGTCAGTGCTAAAATTGTTGACATTCTTGAACAAAAAGCGCTTCCTTGCAACTTGCATAAATCCCTATGAATTTCTAAGGGAAACTGATGGTCTTAAAAGTCTATTTGCAATTAAAATAACTGTATTTTTTTAAAAAATGGTAATACATATTGATGCACATGATGAACAACTTTGCCTTAAAAATTATTTAGTCCAATATGCAAAGTGCCATGCTTCGTTTTCAAAAATCTTAATAAATCCAAGTCCAATGGAAAAGAGATGTACTCCTGCTAGGGCAGATATGACTAAGGAATGGCCAGAACTCCCAAATGTTCATGTAACGTAACTGTCTTGTAATAATAACAGATCTGCATACTTTAAAATGCCCAGCTTTAGTACACCTCACATTGCTCTCCTGGAGAGCTAATTCGAAGATTTCCTAAGAGATGCAGTGAGACCATTGCCAAGTAAGAAACCGCAGCAGAGGCAGGCACCGGTGTCCGTATCCATCCCACCCAAGTCCAATGTCTTAACTGCAGAGTCATCATAAATTGGCAGAAGCCAGCACTGTTGCCAGACCGTACACAGGGTCCCGCAGGGGTGGCTCAGGCGCTCCTGCCAAAACTCCTGTGGGAGCATGGTCCTTGCCACTCAGCCTCCCACCACTCCCCTCTCGCTGGGGTAGCAGTTCTCCAAGGACGGCTGGACCCGTAACCACTGGATCGATATTCAGTGTATATCGAGGCAACCAGGTCTTTGTGCCCAGTTCTGACTCCGGTAACATGAGGAGCACATCAGCACGTCCTCAGGGGACGCAATGCCACTTCTTAATGTTGACTTAGTGTTATGTGGCTGAAAAGATCCAGAGTAAGCCCCTGAGTACGCTTCCACTTTGTGACAAAAGACATGCAGATGAAGGGTTTGAACAGTTTTGGATAGGGATTTCTTCCCTTTTTTGGGCTGTGTACAAATATTTTGGTTTGCTGCCACGGCTGCTAATTCTCTAACCTCAGTTAAACCCTTGTCACCAGGCTCACACAGATGCAAGTGTGGAGAGAAAAGAGTACAAAGTCTGTGGCTGCTATGCCTCAGCTAATGTAATCAAATACTTCAGCAATCGATAGTCATCTGCCTTGCCAGGTTCATGGACACCCAAAAGGTTATAACAGGGCAATTCTCTTTGCTGCCTCTCCTGGTAGCAGTACTTTTCTTAAGACCAGAGACCAAAAAAAAAAAGTAAGACTAAAGACCATAAGAGCAATTAGAAAACTATTGGGCAGATCCAGGCTGGTGCGAAGGAGGCAGCCTCTGCCATGGGTTGTGTGAGTACTTCACATTACACACTAAGGAGGCAAAATGCATAACGAGATACGGGCAGAAGAGGGGCAAAGACTCATTCCCCATGTGGGAACCCTAATCATTAGCTTAGCTTGGCCATTCACACCTTTTCTCAGGGAATCTGTAGCCTGTGTTCTTGGAAAAATGGAACAGATTCAACAGGAGAATTGGCATGACCCCCTGATATTATCGTTATAGCTAAAGTGCTCTCTGAGCTGAGAAAAGATTCCATTTCCACTTGGGATTGAAGTCCCTGAGGTAGAGGAGGGTACTGAGTGCAGTCTCTCCCACAGCCCAGGGAATGACTCTGACCTTGTGGTTGTCCTGTAGGGGGGAGGTAAAACCAAGGGGTACCTCCTGAGGGAGGCACAAGCACATTATAGATTAGGCATACAAAGGAGTTTAAGTGCTCAAGCTGTTTTGGACCCAGACGAGCTCTGTGCAGGGCTAGCCAAGTGCCTCTGCACAGCGACCTTGGCATTAGGAGCAAGACACCGGCAGCTGGATGAGAGCAGATGGCTCATAATCCAGCAGAAGGAGGCATTTTTGGCTAAGCAGATGGAATCTACGCAGTGAAAATGCTTTACAGTTTTCAGGCTAAAAGAAATCTTTACCTCATCATGGAGCTCTTGGAGGTGACATGATGACCTTACTAATGAAACAAGACACCTTATCAGAAAACAAGACAGTTTTACATTTCTGAAAACATGTTGGTCATAGCTGTTGCTCGCCAGCTGCGATTCATCCACAGAGAAACTACTCCAGATAAGCTTTTACTGCATGTTAAAGGTCATGTAAAACTACCCTGGGTAGAGTCATCTGTCTCCAGCAGGCTGAAACAGCTCCTTCCCAGCAATGCGAGCACGAAGCAGCAGCAGCCATACTTGGAGGCAGCAGTGGCAGCCTTGGGAGCAGGAGGGTGCAACGTGGAGGGGGCTCTCAGTGGCTGGGACGTGGCCCTTGTGAGCTGCAGCATGCTGGTGGTTTCCTCAGGGTTGATGTTCAGCCTGGAACTGCTTGACAGGATGAGGCTGAAGCCATCCTAGCCAAATTTTAAAAGGAAGAAGCTGCCACTGCGTTGTGTGGGGACTTGCTCTGCAAGGCTTGCTTTGAGGAACTCCCCAGTGGCAAAGGGAGAGGACCTCCTGGTCTATGGATCCTGATGGGCTGAGGGTCAAAGATGCACGCAAAGTGCTGCTCTTCTCAGTCAAAACTACAGCACTTCTGGGCTCAAACAGAAGCAGAACTGTAGGCACCTAGTAACCGGGTTGACACTACGTTCAGGCAGCCACTCTTCAACTTGTCAACAGTGGCTTTTGTGACTGTGGTTTTGAACAAATTCAAGCCCTACCTAAATTTCTTAAATACTTTTTGCATTTTACTGTAGAAATATCAGGATAAACTGATGTTTATATTGCAAGATCTTTCATGTGAGTTTCAAAGAAAAAAAAGAGGAAGCAAAAAGAGGAAAAGTCATGGTATTTTGTTTCTGAATGCATTAAATAAATGTTAGTGATAACTATAGGCTAGTTGTCAATAAGGTTCTTCAAAAGATATTGTTCACGGTCTTGGTACAAATGGATAGCTGTAGCAGCATAAATAAGTATTTGCCATTTATGAACTGCACTGAATGCCACAGTCGCGTGTCAGCAGCCTGAAGATAGGGACAAGATCTGCACTCCTTTACACCAACATAAGGTCAGCACAGCTAAACAGCACACAGAGGGGGCTTGATCATAATTATGCCTACAGTCTGTCCTTCTTAAGCTAGCTGCATAGAGCAGGTTTGGTGGTAAAAGCAGTCATTGTCTCATAATAACCTTAGGATTAAACAAAAAAAAAGGTTACATACTACTAAATGGACTGCTGTCAATGTAAATACCCAGCTTGCTAACTGTTGTTGACTTTAATTTGTTTTCTGCCAAGACAGACAACTGTGTGGGACACACTTCAAATCAAACGATCTTTAGTGTTCCACGTGTCATCAAAAGAGAGAGGTCACTTCAGAGCAATTCACTAAAGAGCCACAGATTTTTAAACGAGGAGTTCATTTTACATAATTCACTGATAAATAAGATCCTGCAGACCCTGCTTATTTTTTTAACGATAATAGTAATTTCTGAAATTCATCTCATCAGATAGCAGGATCCCATAGAGATTTTGAAAGATTAAAATACCTTGGCTGACTGAATCACTCTTGTTTTGAGAGCTCTTCAGTGTGAGGAGCCATGTAATTATTTCTCAGCAGCATTTGTTTAATAGTTGATTGGAAGGGGATTAGATGTCTCACAGTCTCCAGTAACTGCAGACTTGAGGTATATAAACATCCACAAGAACATCATTAAAGACCATAGGCTGGAAAAGGTCAGACTAGAGGTCCGCTTCACCCTGGGTATGGCAAGAGGTCCACTTTACACAAGAGCATGGTGAGCAGGAGTGGAGCTTCCTCAGGTTCTGTATAAGGCTCCTAAGTAATGGACTTGCTCTCAGAGGTGCTCAACCTACAGGCGCTCAGTGCTTTTCAAGAAAACAACTGGTTTTCTCTCAGGTTTTGGAGGGCTTGAGGAGGCCTCCATCCTCACGTGAGCTGCTGGTGAACACCCCGTGTGCAGTGCTTGTTGGTGGGAACATGGGGCCCAGGTCCTCACCACCCCTCTGATGTCCCTCTGCCAGCTCCGCTGTGGCCAGTCTCACCTATTGCTCACTTTATAGAGAGATCAGTGCCAGCTCCCCTGTCTCTTCTCAGCCTGTGCTCCGTACGGATGTCTGGCCTGTATCACACGGAGTGCCTCAAAAGGTAAATCAGAGCCTGCAAGAGAATTGTGGACAGCTATGAATATCTGGTGCCTGTGAAAGCTTTATCACTCAGCACCACGAGCTTGCGTGGCTGGTTTGAAGCACAGGGTGAGGAACATCGCCCAAAGGGTTGCATCAACGGGTGAGAGGAGATCTGGGTCTTGCTGACCTACCGTGACCTCAGCTCTGCTCCCTTCTTTAGTGATAATTGCTCCTTACACTGAGGGAAAGACTTTCTCTCTGATTTACACGACATTTCAGCTTGACTGCTCTGCCCAAGTAAGTGAAGCCTTAGGAAAAGCAAACAGTCAAGGCGGTGGCTTTCTAAAAATACATCCTCCGCATTGAACTGTCTCATTTCATGGCTATTTCATTTCCTAGATGTAAGAACTTGGAACAAGGAGTAATATCCTTAAGAGGACTAAAAGGTATGTTAAAAAAGGCAGAGGAAACCATTGACAGAAGCCACAGCCAGTCATATGAGCTCTGTTAACTGTGCTTCATATTCTCGGTATGTTGGCTTCTTACAGGTGTTATTTAGACACAGCAAACCTGTGTAAACAGACCAAACCAACAGTTGCCCATTGAAGTGTCTGGAGTTAGAAGAGATGTCTGAAAAGAGACTGTAGTCGAAGGACTTTTCCTGAAATCTGGTGATAGGATAAAGCATTAGGAATTCTGCAGAAACCATAGTCAGATGTTATGGGTGCCAGACACAGGTGTGCCGAGACAGGCTACACTGCAGAGCTATCTGCAGACAGATGATAGGAGGTTCCTAGCAGAGGCATTTCAGTGCCAGAAGGTAGACACCTGGTTGCAATTCAGAAGACCCAAGCTAACTACTGAGGCTCCTGGTGCAGGCAGAGCAGTGGGGAAGGCTGAAGGGCCAGCCCCATCTCACCCCATGAGTAGTTTCTAAAGCTAAATGATGGCACAAGGAGGTTATTCCTCGACCTCCTTGCCAAGAATGTTTTTACTATTGTTATTTATTATTGATATTATTTCTGCACAGATCAGGACTTTGTTACAAGAACTGTGCAAACACAGAACAAAACCACCATGGTTCTCCCAAGGATGTCACAATCTAAGGAAAAGACAAGGTGAAAACCATCCCTTTAGAGGAGGGCAAGGAAGCGGTGAGGCAGTGTTGCCAGCATGGCAGCTAGTGGTCTAAAGACACCAACAGGTTGGTTAATGTCAAGTTTGTCACTGACACCAAAGCATCTTGATCTGGTCAGATCTAAAACATGAGAACTAGACAGTTAATACCAGATAACAGCTATGTGAGGATTAAGCTATGAAGCTCTGTGAAAGAGAAAAAAAAGCAGCTTATCTTTGGTGCTATGAAGGATGCAGGAGAAGGTGGCAAGGGAGGAGGGATCACAGTATTGATAAATGACCTTCGCAGCAAAAATACAAATGGGCATAGTAGTACAGGAGAACACTAGAAAATTGCTACAGTGCAAGAAGGGAGCACTTGGATGAATGTTTTGTTAGGAGAATGTCTAGAAGAGGCTATATCTTAACAGCAGTTATGCAGAAGCCAAGAGAAAACATTTTAAGAAGAGGAGCACCACTGATTGTGACAGAGATTGCTGATGGGTGACCAAGGGTGAGGATGAGGTACTGTTTTTGAGACTTGACCTGGCTAAAGACATTGGGAAGCACCATCACTTGGGTGAAGCAGGTGTAAATTCAATTGATGGGAAGACAGAACAGCACGTGAAAGCAGTACTCCAGAATGTGGTTTTAAACAGTGCGTTCAGCAAGCTTAGAAACAAGACAGGAACATGGCATCATCACCACTGAAGTAAGCTTGCATTAGGAAACAAAAGAGGGAGGGAGAACAAAAGTTTAAAGGAAGGAGTGGTAGACAGGGCAACTCTCAGGAGATACAATAGGATGGAGTCAGAAGAAGAGGAGAGCCCACTTAAAAGTACTGGTTTAGTAGAAATCACGAGCCTCAATTTCCAGAGTAGACCTCAGATAGACCCTGTTCCAAACAGTTACTGCTGTAAATAAAATACAACAGACTGAATCCACATGCATGTACTTAGGCAAATATTTGCTACCCTTCTGATCAAAGTTATTAGGTGATAATGTTCAGCCTTGGAAACTGGCCTTGAACAGCACTTATTAAGGTGTTCCACTACTACAGCTATTGCTAAAGCTCAGTACACCAAACTGCACCGTCAACCAGCCTTGAACCTTTGTGCAGAGGACTACCAGTAAAAACGGACAGAAAATGATGTATCTGGAGCCTGCCAAACAAAACACTTGCAACCATCGCCAGCGCTATAGAACCATTATTACAGTTTATATATTGTCAAACACATGCTGGGCAACAAGATATAACTACAGAAACACAGAATTTTCACTGCTTGTTATGCTTATCTGGGGGATAATTATAATATTTTCGAGGCAGGTGTTCTTCATAAGTTAATGGCCTTTACTTCAAGCTCCTAGCTTCAGTGTAATACAGATTTTTGTAATGAATATATAGTGAGCATACAAGAAAGAAAGGAAAAAATTGGGCGCCACATATATAGGTGAAAATAATTTATATTACAGTCTGAGAAATAAATTATTAAATTATGCCACTGAAGATTATAGGAAAATATATTTTTAAAAAAGTTTAAGTTCCTATTTTAGGAGTGACATAGAGTCAGAGTCAGCTCACAGATTAAGGAACCTATTTGCAGCTGTCCATATGTGAACTAGGTTTCAAAATTCCTAATATAGCCAACAGAGATCTGGTCAGCACAAGCAGAGCGCTAAACACCAGTAGCTGCCAAATTATGCATGTCTACTTTAGGGTAAGCCAAATAAATCTCGAAACTGAAATGATGGCACTAACAAGGACTGTAACTCATTACTCCACACACAGGTATTTAGAGCCATTTGAAATGCCCTGTGGTATCCCGTGTAATCTCTAGACTCACTTCATACAGGCATGTGGATTCCCATAAATCAAGTGTCTAATCTGTTGACTTCATGGTGTCTTCAGAGACCAAAAGGCTTCTGGGATCTGACTCTGGGATGGCAGTCCGATCAAGCCCTAAACCTTCACAGGCTAGAATGGGAGCTGGGCACCTTGCTCGTACATAAATGTGTACAGGTAGATACCTACATTAAAGCGTCCTAAGCTTTGAACTGAATTTCGCTGTCAGAGTTTCAAGGACTACCAAAGAAATGCATGCTTTGAATTCAGTTTTGGTCATCAGCTTTTAAAACAAATTTTGATTTCTACAGGAACAATAGCCATTGGTCATGTTCTTACATGACTTGCCCTGGAGACTGAGTCCTGCTCTCTTAATAAACCTGCCCTGGAGACTTTTGCTGTAAATTGCCCTGTGAAAGAAGAACCTGGAGAGATGGTGTTCTTGGTTTAGGCGTAGTATCATGTAATTTGTGCATAAGCCAAGGGAGTCAATATTGCCCAGGTCTGCAAAACACTTTGGCCAACAACTTTTGTGGGGAAAAAAAGTGAATTGTAGTCAATCAAAACAGTGGTATATGGTTTGTATTTCCTGAATCACTTACATTAAAAATAAATTAATTCTTTTCTTTCACTGTATTCAAAATTACACATTTGTGGGGGTTTTTCCCCATTCAAAAAGCTCTTTCATTTCAAAATTACTTCAAGTTAAAGGATTAAAAGATGAAAAGCACAGCACTTTGTTTCATTTGTTCTGTATTGGCTGTCACAATGTTTTGGTTTGCTGAAGACTCTGATATATTTTACTTAAGTCAGAACTGCTAAATGGCTATTATCCAACTCTTTCTGAAATTAATTATTTTCATAGCTTCCCTAGTAACTAAAACTTCTGCTTTTTCAATTTTTACCATAGAACTGTTAATTTGCTTATACCATGCATTTATATACTGAAATCTATGTAGACTCACATAGCATTTTCTTTTGAAAACATTTACCAGCCACTTCTTTGGAGTTCTTACACAGTAGAAGTTCCCCAAGATGCTTGGTGTTGGTGTGCTTCCAGTCTCATCAACATCAGTAGGAACTTAATCTAAAACTTCCATCATAGGAAGAGAAACCAACGTGTACTGCTCTTGAAAGTCTCCTCTGTAACTTTTACTATAAGGGCAGAAAGCGACTTTGTGTATTTCTATTAACTTGAAATCACAGGAGAGGTGCATCAGAGCAGATTCCAAGAATGATTTTCTATCTATTGTTGTATCCACAAATATGGATCTATCATACTACAGAGATGTTCCCATCTGCTGACATCAAATTTTGATATGCAGCAACTCATGACTATCACAGCCATACTGTTCAAATCAGTTGGTGAGATGTACGTTGCACAAACACTTTACAGTAAAAGTTAAGACACATCTTTTTTATTTACTTTAAAATATAACAGAGACAACCTATCCACATTCCTCATTAGAAATCAAGGATATTGACTGTCACTTTATAATACTACTTTTTTTTGTTCACTGTTTATTCTGCTAAACTTCTATGTATTTATGTTTGATGCTGCAGATGTATATACATAAACATGAGAATTCTATTAATTTCCTTGTGTTTTATAGAGTAACAGCAAACACTCTCTCCTCACAGAAGCAAAAAGACCCTGTCTTGCTAGGATCATTGGTGCAAGGCAAATCTAACTCTATCATTATTTCCCCTCCCAACCCCAAAATTCAGAAAAAAATTTACATCAATCATATCATTCAAAGGAAGAATTTTAAAAAAACCTGTAGGCACCTAGAAAACTTTTCTGGGTAAGAACTACATTCTACCCTAAATGGCAACCTCACTAATATAAAATTGAAAACTGAGTCGTATTCCAAAAACTTAAAAAGTAATGATTCTGGGGGCAAAAATTACGTTTTAGTCTTTGGGACCTTTCCCTTTCTCAACACCTAATCCTGTCGTTTGTGAAAGAAACGACAAGTTTCTTATATCAAGTCTTACTTCTTATATCAAGTCCTTCTAAGAGTTGTCACTGGTGGCAATGGCACCAACAGGTCCACAAACCTCCATCTTTTCATTTGACATATAAATCACAACTGTCTTTTTCAAGGGAATTCACAGAATCATAGAATGGGTTGGAAGGAACCTTTAAAGGTCATCTAGTCCAGAGAGCAGAATAGAGGAGCAGAATCACCTCCCTTGACCTGCTGGCCACGCTGCTTTTCATGCAGCCCAGGATACGGTTGGCTTTCTGGGCTGCAAGAGCACACTGTGGGCTCATATCCAACTTTTAATCCACCAGCACGCCCAAGTCCTTCTCAGCAGGGCTGCTCTCAATCCCTTCATCCCCCAGCCTGTATTGATACTGAGGGTTGCCCCAACCCAGGTGCAGGACCCTGCACGTGGCCTTGTTGAACCTCACGAGGCTCATGTGGGACCACCTCTTGAGATTGTCCAGGTCCTTCTGAAATGCATCCCATCCCCCAGGCATGTCAACCGCACCACTCAGCTTGGTGTTGTCTGCAAACTTGCTGAGGGTGCACTCCATCCCACTATCTGTGTCACTGGTGAAGATATTAAACAGTTCTGGTCCCAATACAGATCCCTGACCACTTGCCCCTGATCTCCACCTGGACATTGTGCTGTTGACCACTACTCTCTGCATACGACCATCCAACCAATTCCTCATCCACTGAACAATCCACTCCTCAAATCCTTATCTCTCCAATTTAGAGAGAAGGATGTTGTGGGGGACCGTGTCAAAGGCCTTACAGAACTCCAGACAGATGACATTCATAGCTCTTCTATTGTCCACTGATGTAGTCACTCCATCATAGAAGGCCACTAGGTTGGCCAGGCAGGTCTTGCCCTTGGTGAAGCCTGATTCATTACGTCTTACTCCATGTTTCTCACCTGCAACCTCATAGATTTCCTGTGAGACCATGNCCCAGGCATGTCAACCGCACCACTCAGCTTGGTGTTGTCTGCAAACTTGCTGAGGGTGCACTCCATCCCACTATCTGTGTCACTGGTGAAGATATTAAACAGTTCTGGTCCCAATACAGATCCCTGACCACTTGCCCCTGATCTCCACCTGGACATTGTGCTGTTGACCACTACTCTCTGCATACGACCATCCAACCAATTCCTCATCCACTGAACAATCCACTCCTCAAATCCTTATCTCTCCAATTTAGAGAGAAGGATGTTGTGGGGGACCGTGTCAAAGGCCTTACAGAACTCCAGACAGATGACATTCATAGCTCTTCTATTGTCCACTGATGTAGTCACTCCATCATAGAAGGCCACTAGGTTGGCCAGGCAGGTCTTGCCCTTGGTGAAGCCTGATTCATTACGTCTTACTCCATGTTTCTCACCTGCAACCTCATAGATTTCCTGTGAGACCATGGGTTTAAATGCAACCTGATTTGTTTGTCCCTTACTAAGTCTGAAGAGCAGAGTGGAAGAACCCTAGTGTACAGATGAATGAGAGGTAGCTTTCAACCTAAATTTTTTCCATGGTTCATCCCTCTTCTTTTATCTCAGTATTGGTACTGCGGCAGGAAGGTGACTTCAAGGGACTGATGCAGAGCTCATAGGAAGAAGTTCATAAGCAGAGTCACTTTTTGCTGCTCAAGCTTTTTTTTGTTTGTTTTCCTTCTACCTTCCTCATCTAGAAAACCCCATCAGCTCACAGAATGAGAACAAACTCCTGCTGACTTCTGCAGCAATCCAGCCCGACTGTTCAGCTTTTAGGAAACAGAAAAACAAGAAAAAAATAAAAGAGAAGAAACAACAGAAAGGGGAAGTTCTCCCACTGCTAGGTTGCAATATTTGCAGTCTTCGGCATGTCACGGGTTGACATCAGCTGCAAGGACAGCTAAAATCCCATTACTGGGATACAACTATGAGAGTTGGCAACACTGCCAAAATGCTTTGAACTTAGGTTGAAGATGATAATCGTCCACTTAGTCAAAAATGGTGAGGAAAGAGAGAGGCAAGTTCCAGAATGCCAGAGACAGGAAAGCAATGGGGAAGAGAGAAGTCTGTAATAATGTATTGCCATGAGAACCAGCCACCATCCACTCTCATGCTAACCAAGGTCCTTTGTTACCATTCACTTAGGTCCTCTATGCCATTCCACTAGAAAGATCCTCTGTGTTCACAGTATTTTAGCTCACTGAGTAAAGGAACAGGCTCATGCTTCCAGTGCAAATCTTGCTTTTTACCGCTATCTACACATTAAGGGACTTCATTCTGACCACAGTAGGCCTGAGAAACATCCAGATACCATACCTTCAGAGTAGCGGCAATAGAGAAGCAACAGAAAAGAGATTCAAGGTCTTTAATATGAGAAATTTAGCTTAGCTATGGCAAAAAAAAGGAAGTGCAGAGAGTGTAAAAAAGCAGAATCCATTTGTGATGTCTGTATCAAACGTGACAATCTGCCACTACTCAGTTGAGGAAGAGATGTTTCCCTTTCTTCCACTTTAATACGTCTTCCAAATTATTTCTTAAATGCACAACAATCTGGCTCTCAGAAAGAAGGTGAATCCATGGGATACAAACTATTATGATGTATCCTCAAGAAAGCAATTTTTCAGCAGAAAAGAAACTGCCACGTGATCAGCCTAATTAGCCACCCAAGCTATTCGTTACTGAACCAGGAGCATCCACTGCAGAAGACCAAACAAAATGGATGAGGAGCATCATAACAGATGAGACCCTGAGAGTACAGAATAAAAATATGTTGTCAGAAGACTCCCTCAGTTTCAGTGTCAGATGCTCAAGTAGGCAAAAATACAAGAAAAAACATGACATTTATGAAAGATGGGCAGACACCTGCATGGGAAGCTCTGCAAGGACTGCAAGCTCTGTGGGTGCTATGACAGCTGGAGTAAGAAGGCAGTGTCTTTTACTCTCACATCTGTTGAAGCTTTTCTGGTACAGATACCTGATACCGATTACAATCCATTCCTTCCTCAGAATGACAAGATAAAAAAAGAAAAACAAAAATAATCTCCCCCTAATCATTTGCTATGACCAACTTGCATCGTGTTTGTAATCAACTGGTCTATGTAAGGGCAAACCAGAAAGGAAAACTGGGCTCTACTGACAGTAGCAGATGCTTCTCAATTGTTTAATTCAAGTCTGGCCTTAAAATCTCCAGTATACTCAGGCTTCCTTTTAAAGCCTAACACTTTCCTTCCATTACAAAGTAAAACTTATTGGCAGAATGTACATCTATATTTCACTGAGGGAATTTAGACGAAATACTTACCACATATTGAACAAACCATAATATAATTCATTCTTGAAGATTCATCTGATTTTATTGGACTGGCAGCTTTGGCAACCCGTGCTTGGTTTTAGCTATAAAACCCTAATCCAAATAATTTTTTCCTATCTGATAGTTACAGATTTTTTTATCCTGTCTTACAGAAATTAAAATATCCTTATAGCTGTAGACAAGTTCTCTATAACAATGCTACTGCCCAAAACTTCAAGTTCTTCTGAATATATTACAAAAAGCCGTATTATTGACGGTCACATTGTTACTCTACTGAAAAAAGACTGATTTGTTCATCTAAGAGTAGGCTTAAACAAGTCTATTATCAAAATACAGTTTTCTCCATAGTAAAGATATCTCACTATTGTTAACAATATTTAACAAGTACTTAGTTATCATGCTTGTAAAAAGACAGCAGCGCTACCTGAGCTTGCATATGCTACTATTCTGAGAAAATTCACAAAATTAAACGCGTGTCTGTTGGTGGCCTTGGCCATGAGTAAAAGCTATTTGGAAATCTCCAGGTCACCGCTACCTTCTCTGCTTGCGCAGTTGATTGGGTAATAACGCCTATACAGACATCTAAGGCAAACAGACCTTGCCAGGTTGACATGTTCTGACTTTTTATGGGTTCAGCTAAACTGCCACTTCAAAAGAGAGAGAAAGAGAAAAATATTTTTCTCTTCCATACATTGTCTCTACAGATTATAGCCATCAATGCATCAACTTGGAGACTGATGAGACCGATACTGCAGTATCAGTCAAGGCACTAGCAGCTAGAATCGGAGAAACCAGTAACGTCGTCAGTAAACTGATTTTTTATTGTTTCAAAGTTTTACTGCAGTAGGGCCTGAAGATTGCAACTAGAACTAGGCACCCACTACTTTTAGGAATCACAGATTCCTAAAAGAGACCTGGCACCAGCCACAAGAAGCTTAGGATTCAAGCATTAAACCTAAAGTTGATTATTCTCACATGTGCCTACAGGCAGGCCAATAATCTCCAGGGAGTTGCTTAGGAAGAAAGGCATTAAGCATTTTGGGCTCAAGCCTCTGATAAAGAACTTAAAAGAGACTTTCTGTATACGATATAATGTTGAGATGAGCAAATAACAAGTAAAAACAGCTGTGCTGAAGAGGTCAGTGCAGGTTAGAAGAGAAACACGGAGAATCAAAGTCCTTCCAAATTCCTTCCATGGCTCTAGTTTTCTCACAGTTACTTACTGACACTGTGACCTATTGCACATCTTTATCACGTGCGCAGCCTAAGCTTTCTTTCTTAATTTGGGCCATAAGATATTACAAAACCCCCACAAAAACCAGACAGAAATGTATTCCAAAGGCTGAGCTCTGCAACAACAGGAATACAAAAAGCACTAAGTAAGTAAACCTCATATATTATTGAGTCCCTTGCGGGGGCTGTCAAAGAATTGTCAGATTTAAATGTGAAACATCAAAACACTGGAGAACTCTGTGCCACCTGGAATATACAATGACTTACCAAACTTTATTTGCTAATAAACCAAATAAAAAAAGTAATAATAATAAAAAAATAATTCTTCCCAAAGCAAAGCGTGGACCTGAGGAAGGATAGATAAACTCATGAGAGATGCACAGGGCTGAAGTCCTTGGGCAGAAATTGTCTGCCAGCACCATAAGCTCACCAGAAGGGATACAGGGAAGACACCAAAGTTTTGATTGTATAATTTGTTTTGTTTGGCGCAAACCAATTAAGTAGAGGTAGGGCAAGTGCAATACTTTTAGGTGACATGGTGAGAAGGGAAGACAATCCAAACTTGCTTAGCATACCCAGGTTAAGCGTTAGTTTGGCATATCCTGGGGTCTTACGCTGAAGGAACTGGATCAAGAAAGGTATTGAGGGAAAGAGGAAGACTTCACGTCTGCCTCTTGTAGCAGACCCTTGCAAACCGCTGGAGTTGTCTGCAGGAACTGACATGCTGCAGGCACCGTTCTACTGAACGGGAACGACCAGCAGAGACAACAACTAGTAGACAGTCAGGAATGAAAGCGTCAGAAGCTCAGCAGCCTGAAGTACCAGCTCTGATCCAGCTAACAGCGACTACTTCAGCTGGGATGTGTTACAGGTCCCCACAAAACGAGCATCCTCTCCTGCCTGCACTCACTGAGTGTGGTTGTTCTGTCTCCTAGGCTCAAATTATCTCCAGTTTTGCCAGACTGGCACATCCATCTGTCCCCCCTCCTCTGTTTATTCAGCTCTGTTCATTTAAGCAATTGCTTTAGAGAGGGGGAAGTATGGATCACGGAGACCAGAAACCTGGAAGCTGAATTGCACTACATTTTCAAAAAAAGAAAAACCAACCACCCACAACCCTTTGAAATTAAACCTATTCGTTAGCAAGTAAAAACGACCCTGCTAACACCAACACCTTACATCATCACATGGCAAAGAATCTTTCATTTCCGATTTTCCCATGTCCATGTGACAGGTTAATGTATGCCTAAGGGAATCTGCCTTAAGCATAACCCTAATAATAGGTTTTAGTCCTCCACTGAGGGTTGTGACTGATGCCAGGCCTACCTGTTATGTCTAGCTGAAACCTAGAATGTTTCCACGCCTTTGAGTTTTATTTTTGATTCTCCCAAGGTGGGTTGTTAACCTCTATCTTTAAAACATCTTGCAGTGTGGTCAGGAAGAGTTAGCTCTCTCCTCGCAAGCCAATTGCACAAAGTTTATTTTTACCTTTTTCACAAAGAGCAGAGGGAAGAGCACCTTCAAAACAACAGAAATCCAAGTCAGAGCAGCCATTTTCCCTTTTTGTGGATAAAAAGATAAAACCTTAAATATGCGTATACAACTCAGTGGTACATCTGAACTTTCCCAGTGTTGGGATTTAAGATAGGAGTCAGGTTGACTTTTTTCCTCTGTGCAGATCCTTTTACAGTCTAATTGTCTGATCTCTGCAGATGAAGCATTCACTCCTTTCACACAGAACAAATCTTGCCTTACAGTATTTGGAGTGGTGACCAAGGTTACCAGCAGTTCCAACTGGGGCTAAGATCTGTGTCTGCTTCCAGGAAAAACAGCATTTAGGAAGACTCCTTAGAAAACCAAAAGAATTATTAGACTATAAAAGCAGGAGCAAAGCATTTAGTGAAAAACATTTTAACACGACCATCTGCCTATATCCATTTATGCTTCCTCTTCTGCCTTTAATATTCCGTTTAGACTCCAGGAATTGGAGACTGCTAATGGGAAATAGCACCGCATTAATAAAAATATGCAGGATATTAACTATTTTACAGCTAAAACAGTTGAAAGCAGACACGACATATTCAAAGCAAGAGAACCAATGTAAAAAAAGTGATAAATAAAAAAGTGGCAACTAGTATTCACATGTATCAAGGTACTCATTCACTGGAAAAAAGTGACAGCACTATTCTGCATTCAGAGCCAAAGTCTTCTCCATTGAATATTTCTCGATTTCTTTTAACAATAACTAGCTTGCCAAGAGAAGAATTCAAATGCAAGTGGAAAGAAATATCTTACCTACGTTCTTCTCTATTAACTGCAAGCTTTCCAAAAAGGTAGTACTTACATTTTCACATTTAGGCAGAGACTTTTATTTGTAAAATCTAATTTAAAATGGATTAACTCAATCAGCACAAAAGACTGTCAGGACATTTACGTTGTGAACATCTGATTAATGATGATTTAATTTAACTTGATTAGGAACAGTTGCAAAATAAACAGAAATTAATTCTTTTCACTGAAATGGAACATTTGTCCAGAGTTTGCACAATGCAGGCACTGAAGTTCTGAGGCTTCCATTGGTCCAAAACACTGTAGACAGCTATTAACATGAAAAAGTTAATTAAAATTTAATCTGAAAAATCAGAAAATGTACTTTGTCCTCAAAGTGAAATTATTTGGTAATTTTTAGGATAGCACTAGTAAACACTATGATTGTTTATTTTTTTTCTGAAATAGGCAATCAAAATTTTTATTTCAGCACATAGTAAGACACTAAGAATTCCATGAAATAAATACCAGCTTCACAGCCCTGCATAAGTAATGCCTTTTAGTCAAACTTCAGCTAAAAACATCATATAGGAAAAATGACTCCTAGGTATTCCCATTTGGGAGTACTTGCTCATTAGTATTTAAATGTTCTAAGATCTTGCCAAATTAATTTGGACTGAGGTAGATTTATAAATGTAAAATAGTAGCTCTTCCAGAATAATTCCCTAAAGGAATTTTTTTAATTCCACAGTTAAGAATGTCTGGCTCAGTTTACCTCAATGCAGTCTGGAATAACACATTTATCTTCTCATACCCCAGAAAAGAGCCCAAATACGTAGCTTATAGATCACATCTAACTCAAGAGCAGACAGCTCCCAGCAAACAAAAAAGAACAAAATACCCTCCTCACTTCTCAGTTTTAGATGAAAAACTTTTTAAACTTCCTTTCTTTCCTTTAACATTCAGATGTACTGCCAGAGAGATCTTCAAACAAGACCATTACTAAAGGAGGAGAGTTGCAAGTAAGAAATGCAAGAAAGAAGGTGACTTCTGGTCTGTAATCTAAGTTTTGTTAATCATCTGTTTGTAGTTCAGTAGACTTTTTTTAGAATGTCTGTAATGAAAATATTGAAGATGCATAGTGAGGTATGTAACATTTCCAGCCTTTAAGTATGAAACGTAGAGCAGAATTTATTAATTGTAAGTATGACTAGGCAAAGGCAAAGTAAACTGCTTTTCAAAAGCTAAGCCATCTTATCTTACCTTGTCTCAATAGAAAAACGCAAATAAATTTGGTTTAGTTAAAACAAATCTTACTGAAAGCTAATGTAACAATGAGAATTAAACAAAAAAAAGAAAAAGAATCATATCATAGCATCATGGAATGGTTTAGGTTGGAAGGGACCTCAAAGATCATCCGGTTCCAACCCCCCTGCCATGGGCAGGGACACCTCCCACTAGAGCAGGTTGCTCAAAGCCGCATCCAACCTGGCCTTGAACACTTCCAGGGATGGGGCATCCACAGGTTCCCTGGGCAACCTGTTCCAGTGCCTCACCATTCTTGGAGTGAAAAATTTCTTCCTCATATCTATTCTAAATCTACCCTCTTCCAGTAGAAGAGAGAAAAGTTGATTTTCAAGGCTGGCTTATTCCAGTAGGTCAACTATTGAAAATTGTGTTTTAATTTCACTTTGAAAATACCAGAACCAAGTTTCCAGCTTTGAGCTTCTAATTCTTCTATGCTTTTCTCTACCAAACAGCCCTATAACACTTCTTCCGTTTCTGTGAAGTGACTGCCTGCTTTAAATCACCTCATTTCTCCATTTTCTTCCTGGTAAGCTACCTGTTTTGAACTTTTAAGGTAAGGTATTTAATTGAGCATTTCCATTGATTTTTTTGGTCCCAACTCTAAATTTCCTTAAGAATCAGAACCGGCATCATAAAACAGTATCAAACCCACCAATAACAAACACACAGATTAAAATCATCTCCCAGTCACAACATCAACTCTGTAAAGCTCAAAGGGCTGTAAACAGTTCTGCTTCATAGTTTTCCTACTGTCATCCAACTCCTTTCCAGGCCAGCGCTTTCCAGGCTCGTGGTGTCTTTCGCAGTTGGTTCCAGATGCGTAACCTGACATTTGGCTGTATTAAGGATGCAGTTGATCCGATTGCTACAGTTCACTAAGTGTTCACCACAGTTGCTGCCTACTGTTGCGTATCATGGCACTAATCTCTTGGTTTTCAAAGTTTATTTTCAAATAATCGATGAGCAGCTAAATAGTACCAGTCCTACTTTTAATCTATTCAGGAACCTATTCCAACTGCACCCATCCCACAGAAACACCCCAAGCTTACTGCTTTTGGTGCGCCTTGAATTCAGTATTTATTATTCCAGACTCTTGCTGCTCATTGTCTCATCTCCCCATGGAACAGCACCTGCCTATGCTGAGGCCTGTCAGGCTTAATGGGCACAAGCCAAGGGGAAGGTGCATCTCTGGGTCTATCCTCCCTGCACGGAATAATACAATTTAAAGATCATGGGAGCTTTAGCTTAGTGTGAGCCACTAATCAGGGAGCAAGTAATTAGCACCTCTGAGGGCTTGCATGCTCTTCCTCGGTTCATTTAATATCAGACAGATTTTCACCAAAGAGCGAGAACAGCACGATACAGCTCTTAACATATAACTGTACAAGTGTGTCCATTAGTCAGATTAAAGCAGAATGTTTACAAACATGATGCACTGCTGAAAAAAACCAAAACCCCCAAAACTAACAAATCTGATTGTTTACCCAGAATAAATGTTTACAAAGATGGCAGTAGTGCCCAAAAAAAAAAAAAAGCGCGTAAGCATTCAGAGGTCCAGAGATATTTTCTTAAAAGAAAACACTCAGGTTTTGATTGTTTGTCTCTTGGGTGATAAAGGATTTCTGCGAAAGACAAGCAGAGGTGAAGCCTGAGCCTTTCATAAGCTGCCTACAAGGGCAAACAACAGGATTATTACCTGTATTTCATGGAAGCTAAGAGGAAATCCAAAGCAGCTCAACAGCCTTGCTATGAGGGAAAGATCATCATTCTCTACCAAGTCACTTCTCCCTTGTTTCAGTCTCCCTTCTCCCTCGTAGCCAGTCTTAACTGCATATCCACATAGGTCTGTATTCAAAGAACTGCTTTGCACCAAAAATGCCAAGATGTTAGCTACAAGATTGAGGATTTAATATTAATAAAAGGTACGACACAAAATTATGAGATAGAAGATTCTATAGGTTTTTAAGCACTGAGAAGCAGTGAAATATGTAAACACGACCACTGATACATTTTCTTTGTGCTTGACAAAAACATGTCAACTACTGGGATTCCCAGCTACTCTCAGCTGCTACCAAACAGTAAAGTTTACCAGCTATTTGAAACAAAGAGATTGTGATACTATGCAGTTGTTTTTTTGGCATAATAAAAGGAAAAAAAGAATCTATTTAGTTAACCACTGTCCCTTATACATCACTGTTTAATTAATAATGGTCTTCAGAAGTAACAAGCGATGTAACTTTGCCTATATTCTGAACTGAAATACGCCCAAACCATGTATTGCCCAAGATCGATACCACAATACTGACTTTGGCCTTGCATTTATATAGAGAAGTGTTAGTATATAAAATATATGCATAGTAAGTGTCCATTTCTTTCCTTTAGGCTTAAATATTCGGCATACAACACAATCACCACTTCATTACAACATGAACTGGGAAGAAAAAAAGAAGTACTGCCTATGGTCTTTTTGGCTTAAAACTTTAATTACTTAGCACGTGAAATGAGTTATGAATAAAGTCATGCAGATATTCACAGTACAAAACAAAATACTTCAAATACAATTGCACGTTTAAAATTTAGTCAAATATCTACTTTGAGGTAAAAAAAAGATTACTCAAATATACTGAGCAATTATAAGCTTAGCATAAATAAATAAGTTTGATATTTTCAGAATAAAATAATCAGTGAAAACACCATTTTTAACACATACATCAGTACAAGAGATACAGCCCATTTACTCTCCTTCAGAGTGTGACCCACTCATCTGATATAAAGCCACAGATACTACAAAATTGCATACTACTGAAGCACAGCATCCAGTTTGTCCACAACGTAAGATTCCTACCTGCATACTGCAGTGTAGGGCCAAGTTATTTGAAAAAATATATCATTCCAAAGATTACAGGGTTTAATTATACAGCTTCCAAACAAGTATAGTGAAAGCCGCACAAACAAATCCCCACTGAATACTACAAAATGCCTTTGGCCAAAATTCCAAATACAAAGACCTGAAATTCAGGTCAAAAATACACGACCAATTAACATGTCTACTTTTGTGCACGTAAGTGACAGCATAAACAAGTTTGTGTTTGTGCACCTCGGTGATTTTTTTTTTGTTTGGGGTTATTTAAGTAACTGTTCACATGAAGAATCATGTAGCTGCACAAGGTTCAACTGCATATTCAGCAGGTTAAAAGTGACCACAGGTCTACTCTTACGAAATCTAAATCACAGCATTTCTTCAGATGACAGTGGTCCTCCCATTTCTCTAACTTCAAGAAGAAGAAAAAAAAAATCATACTTATTTTCACAAATAGAACAACTAGAATACAAATGAGAACAATCTATTATAGTCTGCAATAGCTGAGGTTTGCATCTCCTGAACTGACTGACTCATATGAGCAACAATACAGGGAAAACTGCATAAAAACTAGAATATAAATATTATACCGCACCATGAAACACTACAAACAGAATATACAAAAATTATATTAGGGCATTAGCTATCCGTCAGCCTATTAAACAGAACACCTTAATATTAATACAGTTTGGAAGGTAAACATAACCTACAGGCTAAGTTTTCAAATGGCTGTTTGTCAATGCAGCATAAAACATTTCCATAGTGCAAATCTTACCAACTGTATGAAAGATAAGTCTCCCCTTCAGAAAAATGCTTCTCCCCCCACCCCCCTCAAACTAACAAAGTGTCATTTCACATTTAGCACAAGATGTGGTTTGAAACATACTAACATAGGGAAGCTTAATTTTAACACTGAAAAAAGGTTGAACGATGTCGAAAAATTAAAATAAAAAAGTTAGATATGCTAAAACTGGAAGACATGAAACCCAAAAAATTTGATCCGCGGAACTGAGGGAATAGAAAGGTATCTTTTTTTTTTTTAATCTGTTGGAAACATATTGTATGATGACACAGCACGCTCCCTATATTGTACCAACAACTGTAAGATTACTTTAATTGCTGAAGAATCACAGTGTTAAGTATATCTGCTTCTTGTAGTGTCAGGCTTTCATCTGTTAGTTCTTTATTTGGAAAGGTAGTCACAAGAACAAAATCAGTTGCTGCAAATGCTGGACGGGACTGGATAATGAAATCTCGAATATCCTTAATCCTGTGGAAAGGATATGGACATGAAAACTGTTATGAATCCATTTTGACATAAATCTCTGAACATTAAGATGATCAGAGAACACAAAACTTTCCAACAGACTAAACCATTTAATATGTCCTATTGATTTTACATTTCCATTTGATCCAGATGAATAATGGTTGTAGCCTACAATTTTTTGCTTCTTGCATGAAAACCTGAAAACTTAAAATGAATGTTGCTGGCTTTCTCAAATAAGAGAAATAACATTTGTAACATAGAAGTATATTACAAACTGATGCTTAACACAGGAAGTCAAGTAATTTCAACACCAGCTGTCACAAATTTCACTACTAATAGTAGATTCTAAAAAGGCTAAATTATTAATGGAAGAAGGAATCTTAAAATATATAGTGACACTAATGAGAAAGCAGAAGGGAATTATTAATGCACTTCAATAGCAAGAGGTTTCCTCTACTTTCATTTGGCACCGAACTTCTGAGCAATAGTTCATAAAATCATCACATCAACAGTATAACAAGAATAATTTAGCTTTATAAGACACGGATGAAAAATAAATAAGACTTTAGAAATAAAAAACTTGAAATTTTATGTTTCTCTTTTAAGAGAGTACGCTGAGAATAAATCCTTGAAGATCTATTGTAACTAGTAAGTAGGCAGATTTATTGTAGTGGGATAAGCAGGGACTTCAACTTTCTATCAGTCTTCAGCGCTGAGGACACAAGCAGTATGCTTTAGTAGTTGATTTTGATTATACATATGGCAAGGATAACTAAAAAGATTCACATGCAAGAGAAAATTAATAACAATGAAAACAAGCTTCTGTCAACACACTCTCCGTTACAGATGTTACTGGAAAGTTTACGACTTCTACCCTTTGATGCAGACAGAAGAAAACACCTGGCTGCAGAGGCTCCCAACAAGCCCTACTGTTTATCTATGTCACTTCTCCAGCAGGTGCTGTGAAGAAAGCATCTGGGCCTGTACTATTACTGTACATAATCAGGCCTGCTAAAATACGAAAGATTATTGCTGTATCTTCCTCCCTATTGTCATCTCAGCTAAAATTGCCTCATTGTGGTCTGTGTATGTTGTCAGGTGAAGAAAGCTGCACGTTGCTCTGCCCTTCTGAGTCAGAAGACAAAAAAAGGAAACGGGTGAAATCTCCATATAACAATTATTAACATGGTACTGGGTCCATGCTAAGACCACCTCCAAGACAGGATTCAAGCTCAATTTTAGCTGTGTTCTAACACAATGGCGCAGATTTCAGACTAGGGCTGGCTTGGACCCTGCTTGCTGTGGGTGGAACTGCTGCCCAAATCTCTGCCCTCTGCCCAAAGTTCTCTCAGCCACACAGTGCAAAGCAGAGCTTTGCAGAACCTTGCACTAACACAATCTCTTAGGCAAATAAATGGGGTTGGCCAACGCTATTTGTGGCAATGGCCCAGCAATGTCAATAAAACTGATGGCAAACTCAATCAGCAAACTACTAACAGATCTAAAAAACCCACCAAGTTCACACACTGCCAATTCTTAGGAGATGACCATCCAAAACAAAGGTTGGTTCTCATCATTATATTAAACATGCCAGAATTGCAAATGAGCATGTTATGTCCATATACCCTTCTGCGCATGTGCTGCAGTCTACAGTTATAAGCCACGTCACGTTTAGTCACAGTCTCAAGTGTAATAAAGTAGAAAGCTGGAGCTCTTGATTACGGGCATCAGGATTTCTCTGCCTCTAGCGTGGACTATATTCCAACTGAGACTATACTCCTCACCTTGCAATAAAGTGCCTTCACAGTGTCATCCCAGTCAGCCACATGCTCCTCCCAAGAAGGGCCCAGGGCTGGGATGATGACACAGTGACATTGTCCAGATTTCGGTCGCCCTGAGAACAGTTACGGCTGGTACCGTGTCCTTACAAATCATGGGACATCATTGGTCATAAAAGTTTGTGACTTTGCAGTTATCAAATATCTTGTGCTTCCAAGTACAAAATTTTGCTTTGACAGTCAATTTCTCAGTACATCTACGTTAGGAAAATGACACAGAGCTATAGCATTTCAGTGAAGCTGTATTTTCCCCTTTTTTTATGCCTTGCTGATATTCATTTAATGACAAAATGCAAACATATCAAAATACTTATGGTTACTTGCATTGATGCAGAATCAACTTACCTGTGCGTTTGATTAAATCTTTGTATTAATCGGCTTCCATCTGCTAATCTAATTTGAATTTTAGTTGCTGGCATGGAATCATCAATCAGAACAGGTGCATTAAGAATGGATTTCTCCTCCTCCTCTGGGGAAGAAGGTGTGCTGACTATTTCAGGTGTAAGGCTAAAGAATTGAAAAAAAAACCAAACCAGATGTTACTAATGGAGTCAAATCAGAACTGAACAATGTTTCAGTTGTCTTTTTCATTGAATGACTACCAGGTATAGCTTGTACAAATGAGCGATGAAAACCATCTCAAAGTTATCTGAACATAGCTTTTCTAATAGAGACTTTAATAATGCTTTTCAAGTTTCTTGTCAATGACTGCAATATTTCATATTTATTTTTCTTATAGCTGTGCATATCATTACGTTTGCATGATTTTAAATAGGTAATCAAGTACAAACAAAACTCTTTGTTTACACTTACAGAGCATGAAATGAGAGTCTTCCATTCTAAGATTTATAAATCATACCTCCTGGACTATATTAAAAAATAATCATGCACCATTATAGTGCACTAAACTGACCCAAACTGCTTTAGTAATTGTTTTCAGGAGCGCTACTTTATCATTCTTGGCATGCTCCACCCCTTTAGAGCACAAATGATATTAAAAGGTAATTGATATCACTACACAGTAAGCATAGAATTTTTTACATTTAGCATAAAAAAAAAATATAAATATGACTGGAGATAACCATGTTGCTGCTCCTTTCATTGCTTACATACCTCAGACTTCATAAGCTAACAAAACAAACAAAAATGCCACAAAACAGGTGTGCACATTTTCTTATATATAGAACCTCCTCTCTCCCCCACCTATTTTCTTTGATGATCTGAGGAAGTGCTCAGGTGAAGAAGTTATTATATACAACTGTTCCCTATGTGATGCTTACCAGAGTTTACCACTTTCTCAGTTTTACTGAGCACATTTCCTCTTTTTTAAAAAGATTAAATATAGATTAGAAACAGCTAAGAATCATTTATTGAATTACTTGCAGAAGCACACCAGTAATACCTTTTTCTGACAGCCAAACATGTTACATGAAAAAATGCAATCATGAACAGAAAGTATTTACAATTCAACAGCTAATATCATCAGCTGAAAGAGATGCTATAAAGCCCATGTTATGTGAAAAAGCTGATGATTGGCAGAATTGAGGTCACATTACTGTTTACTCTTACTGCCAACTTAGACCTGAGATAATGCACTTTTGGACAAGTAGTCTGAAATGTTCAGTCAGAGAAATGAATTTTGGCAAATTATGTGTCGGCTCAATTGAATTATACAGGTTAGAGTTTTAACAGCATCAGCCTATGCCTGCACCAGGACAGCAAATGAAACAGAACCAGGTGTAAGCTTTTCTAAATCATTAAATCTGGGGGGTTTTACTACACATATGAACTTTCTATTGTAGATGGAGATGACACTAGAATCAGAGGATGTGGGGAACCCAACCGGAGGTTAAAAGTTGAGCCTCTCCTCTCCCACAATCCAGGCTTTGCAGTATTATTTCATCTAGGGGAGCACGGACAATTTCTCTGGTTGTTTGCTTTTAAGAAACCAGCTCCTACTGTAGATTTTTGCAGCATCATTTCAAATTTTAATCCAATCCTAGTAAAAGCTGAGAGATTTTGATACAATTTATTGCTCATTTATTTTGGATCAAATTAAAAGAAATTAGTTTATAAAATTATTTCTCTTTCTTAAAGCAAACAGACTTGCCTTGTATAACTTACAGTGACTGACTGTTTACAAGGTTACATTTCAGGACAGTATTTCTGCTGCTTCATTCCAGAAAAAATATGGGAGTTGCTCCCATACAAAAATATTTTCCATCTGCGTTAAGTCAGGCATCAGCTATATTGTTGCAATAGCATCTCCTATGCCTTTTGTGGTGATCCCAGCAGTAAAAGACAACATGCACTGCAGCTAAGCCAGAGCAGAGTGTATCCTTACTGGCCAGTATCATATTATAACTAAGTTCTGCCTGTTCCTCACTAAATGGGGAACAAGTCATTTGGGTCTGCTTCCAAATCCAGAGATTTTCTCATGAAGTTTGTGCAGTACTAATCACCTTTCAGCTTCCTTTGCACCCATTTTAAGCACAGCTGAAGTTAAAAAAAAATATATAAGCAAAATTATATGCAAGAACAGGCAGAAAAATCTCATAGTCACAACAAAGCACTAAGCACCTAGCAAATCTGTGAGCAGTTCCAACAGAGGGCTAAGACTTAATTGTTTAAGATTATACATAAACTTTCATGATTATGGTGGCTCTGAAATCAGGGCCAAGACTTGCGTCACAGAGTAATTTTGTATTGCTTTTGTCAACTGATCAGCTTCTCCAACAGTCTCCTAATTGATCAAATTCAGCTTTTGAAATAGCATACAAACACAGATCAGAAAATCCAGCTGTTCTTACCTTCCAAGTTTTTGCCCTTCGCCACTGAAAGCTTTAAAACGCAGTCTAGGCTTCACATATTCCTGTTCTTGGTGGTCTTCCATATCCAAATTAACCTGGCCACCATGAACAATTCGCTGCAGTTCCACAGGAATTTCCCTTAATCACAAAAATAAAAGTTTCCTAATTATGTTCTGAATTACAATACAAAATTTACACAAAAACCTTACAAGGTACAATAGCTGATACTATTAGTATGTTTACTTTAAAAGCCACAGACATCCAATTATTTTATGAATTAATTTCATCCTAAAGGAAGAAAAAAAAAAATCAGTGAGCTGACAGTCAAAACCTAAAATGTGCTAACAAAACATGTGATAGAAGCAGTTTGTAACAAGTAAAATTGAGTTAAACCACTAGAAGGAACCAAAGTGTTCCAAATTTTTAAATGCCCCATGCATCTGAGGACAAACACAGAATATATTTTATGGGTGCAGGCAGAAAAGAAGCCGAGGGCTTTTAATAGTTACAAATACATGGAGAAAGCATTTTTCTTCACCTCACCTGAAAGACATACCTCAAAAAACCTGCCATTTTAACTTACCCTCTTTTAACAGACTCAAGAAACTGAGCATTTGTTGGGTCTGAATAGGATCTCAACTCGCCATCATCTAAACTGAAGCCATTCCTCCATAGTTTCAGCAAAATTTGAACCTATGAAGCAAAACCGGTGAAATTTAAAAAAAAGGTGAAGATAGACAAGTTTTTCAATTTCATACGGATCGGTTATGCAATTTTCGATCTATACTTTTTGTGGCAGCAGTTTTGTGACAGTATTTTGTGTATACTTTTTGAATGCAAATGACACAAGAACAGAGCACTGCACTGTAACTATCATTGTTAGAATCGTCTAGAAAAAGCAAGTAATGGTTACAGACTACTACCAGATCACTTTTACACTCGGGGGAAAAAGAATCTCTTAACCTGCTATCCATGACATAACAGATGATACAGTGACTGTGTAGTGATCTTCACTGCGTTCCAATTACTTTCATAAACAGTAAATGTTTTTTGTTGATAAATTGGGAAATGAATCCATAAAGCTACAAATTACTGCTGATACATCAGTTACAGCAAAAACTATTCTTTCCTCAAATTAGTACATGCTAAGCTCCAATAAAGTTGACACTAGCTCCATTCAGTTCAAATGCTGAGAACCCTGGTAACTAGCCTCCTTCACTCCCTTCTTATGTTGCTGCACGACCGTATGTCCAGCCAGAGCTTTTCACCTGCAGAGCCTGCACCTCTCTTCCCCACAACTGCCTTGCACTCCGGCACAACTAGGCTTCCCTAGCCAGTAAAACTGACCTTCCCTTAGAAAACTATCCCTGCCCTCAGTTATGGTAACTCCACTGCAACAGGCTTCTGGCTCAGTACATCTGGCTATTACTTAGAGTGTAGAAGGACTACTTAAGAGGGCAGAAGGTTAGCAGCTCCTGGTGTGACACCCCCTAGCCTGAACCACATCCATTGGCCTTACTCATTTCTTGCTTTTGTTCCTAGATTATCTTAACATTTGCTTTAGCCATTCACACAAATACCAAAGTGTCGAGAACTTTGTTTTTCCCCCACCCTCTCCCTCACTTTGTCCTTTTTAAGTGAGAGGAAAGAAAAGCCAGACAATTTTCAAAAGGCCCCTAACCTGCAGCTTCGCCATTACTAGAATACATCCATGCCCTCCAGTTTGAGTTTGGCTACTTTGCAAACCACAACGAGAAACAATGCCTAATTTAGAGGATTAAAATGTTAGCATAGCTAAGAGAATGCAAACAACAGCTAGAAGAAAGTAACTGAAAGGAAAGTCTGTTAAGAATTTCAAAGTAATTTACATCAGAACACTTCACAGTGGAGGCCTCAGGGATATCTAATGAACACCTGTCATCTGTGGACACTTTCACTATAACAATTTCTACTTAACATGTATCTAATATTTAGATATTAGTTTTTCCTCATAGAAATTGCTATAGTAATACTGGCATTTCAAGCTGTAAACATGACTAAGCAGACATCTGTTGGAGATCCTGTTTCCTGCTATTCAGAATTTTACTTACATCTTGATTTTCTCCATATATATATTCAGAGTGCTTTTGTGATGAGTCACCCAATCTATATCCACCACCAGAAAATGACTGGAAAAAAATACATAGAAAAGCCTATTGAAATAAATATCTGAAATAGTTTATTAAAATTCAGGTGCAAATAAAAGCATCAGCAAGCTTGCTTCTGTGATAAAAAGCAAATACACTGTTCTAACCTGTGTATTTTCTAAGTGAAAAATTATACCTAGTAATCATAATCAGGCTAAGCAAGTGATGAATTTTCTGTATACTTATTCAAACATTAGTAATTCAAGAGATAAGAGATTTTGATTGGGATGCAACTGCACCTTTTTTTTTTTTTTTTTTTTTATAATTTTAATTTAAAAAAAAAAAAATTTTTTTTGGGGTGCAACCTCCCCTTTTTTTTTTTTTTTTTTTTAATCAATTTTAATTCAAAATCAAGCAATTCCAGTTCAGGTTGCTTTCTAATGATTTCCCCTGCAATTGTGTGGTTCCTCCCCCACTTTATTTCCTAGAGCAAGCTATTTGAACACAGATAATACACAACTGTGTTGATCAAAACCTCTGTTATTCGCAAACCACAAGGCATATTTGCTGTCATGTGGTTAGATGAGTTTCAGAGAGACTAATGTAAGTAGAGATCAAAATACCTTTTAACTTTTTACCTTAGCTTTACTGAAATCACCAGATGCTCTTGAGGCTTCATCTAATGGGACAGCCCCATGTTCTTTTGCTTCTTTGAAGAGTTCAGCAACAATTTTACTCGGATTATTAGAAGCCCCAGAAATCTGTAATTCTCTATATTCCGAGTCACCTGAATAAAATCTTTAGAATAGTAATGTTCATAAGCAACAATGCCTTAGATGACAAGCATAATTTTCCTCTTCCCATCAAAAGAAAAATAAAATTAATGAACAAAGAGTCAAATTTGGCACAAAACCTTTTCATTTTGATTACACGCGTTACACTTTGTTTTGACCTTTCCAGCAATCCAAGCAGCACTACTCCATAGACATTTCACTAAACAAACTACAAAGGTGCCTTCTGGAACAGACCCCAGAGTTTAGGGGCCAATTGTTTAGGTGAACGCAGTCCTGGCGCAGATATGGCTTCATACATCTCACCTTACGTGGATGCCACCTGCTCCCAGAAAGACCACTTTCCCCAGGGGTGTCCTGTGCATGGGACTGTGCCTGGGCTGGTTAGAATACTGATACACAACACTGCCTTGGCAGAGCAAGCATAAAACTATCATTGGAAAACTTGGACAGTGCCACAATTTAAACATCTAGTATACTTCAGTTCCTTCCAATATCAGAAATGGAAAGTTTCTAATAAATTTAATTAACCTTTCAAGGCATTTTGAAGTCTGCAGAAACTGCTGTGAAAGCTAATTTGTGCTCTTTTTCTTCAACATAGTCCCATTTCTAACTCTTGAAGATAAAAGGTTACACTCCAAATAATTCTGTTGAAAACTGTATCTGCTTGACTATGAAGATCAAGATACTCCTCAATAATTATCTTGAGGAAGGCTCTCTAAATACCAATGGAAGAGATGCTGTCAAAAAATCTATATATAAATACAAAACCTAGCAAACTTGATAGTATTTCATCCTTGATTAAAAGAAGCATTAATAACTAATAAAATAAGCGCTTTCAACTTTCCTTAACTTTTTCACTTAACCACTTGGGGCAAGGCAAATCAATTAATTCACGTGAAACTGTCTCTCAGGCCAATGTCTTCAAAATGCTGTTGATTCTACTATATTTTACAATTACCCAAAACCAGCAGCAGGTATGAAGGTGCTATACAATCTTACTGCTTTTATGATGTCACATAACTGACAATCCCTTAGTATCATCTCTCCTTTGTACCTACATCTGTATTTATTATCCCAATTGCCATTTATATGGAAAATCTTTGATTACTAGATTTAAAAGAATTATAGCGGTAAGGAGAGGAAACAAGGATTCTCATCAGAGCTTGTATTCGAGAAAGAAAAGAAGTACTGAAATATTTGAGTCATGGATACACAGAACAATTCAGGATATTTCAGAGAAAACCAAAAAAGCTTCTGAGTCCAAGTGTAAGTTACAACCTTTACATCCATACAGTCGTATGTTAAGGCATATACTGGTCCTACATGACTACAGACAGATTCTGATAAATATAGTTTTATTACAGCTAGTAATATTATATATTATATAA
>VZSF01010985.1:0-25371 GCA_013398295.1 Chionis minor
TGAGGGCCCTCTCCCTGCTGCCCATGCCTCAGGCTGTGACCCCACCAATCTATCTCCCTCTCACACTCTCTAATGCTCCTAAGCCTTTCCGCCTCCTCCCTCAGCTCTGACACCAGGCTGAGCAGATCATTCACCTGGTCGCACCGCACACAGGTGCTGTCTCTGCTGACCTCCAATGCCAGTGACAGGTTCAGGCACTCCCTGCAGCCAGAGACCTGCACGGCCGCATGTTTGCCTGGAAGGTCTGTCTGGGTTGACACATCCTTTTCAAAGCATCTCCTTTGAGAATTTGGTTGTAATGTATCTTCTCCATGTTCTCTCAGTTGGAAAACAGTATTTCTCTATGAATGCAAAATGTACATCTACTGCAAAAATTAATTCTCAAAAAAGTTTAAGTCTAAGAGGTTTATTTAAAATCCCCAAACACTATGCTCACTTACATAATTGTAACTGGTACCTCTTCCCCAAATACTGACAATGGCCTGCTTGGGTCCATTACGTATTTCCCGGTTGATGCTGCCCCATCAGGTTTTTTCTGCTGTCTCTCTGTAGTTCCTGACTGAAAACTGGGCCCAAGCGCTTTTTTTTTGGACAATCTACTCACTTAAGAGTCCAGATATGAAAGTCTTTTTTTAATGTGCTTTAGCTTCAGGAGCTGAGTTATCTGAATAATCTTTGCAGATCTGCTACACTCCCAATCTCACTTTAGCAATGCATTACCCAAGATACATGAAGTCTGTTTAGTGTTTCTGTATCACAAGCTTTTTGTAAAGGGATTGCGACACCTCTTTTTTTTTTTTATAAAAAAGTTGTTAGAAACTCCAAGTTCATAATTTTGCAATTTTCTGTTGAGATTTTCTTTCCACCTAGATAAAATTCCAATCTTGTTATGTTCTTGTCTTGTGTATGCAATGTGAGGTGGCAGATAACAGCAAGGGTACAAAACCATCCTAATCTGTTAATGCGAGAAAAGATAGAATGATAAAGTATGTATATATACAAATTCAGCATACTGCTATCTAATTTTATAAAACTTAACTTCAACCAAAATAGATCTGGAACATCATATCCGCTGCAAAATTGCTTCTGCTTAAAATACTAAATTGGACAGTTACTGAATTGTAATGAAAATTGAGCAGGCAGCAGACTTTGAAATGATGTGAGTTTTAATAAAATGAAAGAAATTGTGGACGTAGCATGAAGAAGCTTCTGGAAAATGTTATGCTTATTCCAAAAATAAAACATATAAGAGTTTGAATGGGAACTATTGAAAAGAAATTTATGTAGGAAAATTATTTGGGTTATAAGTTTTAACAGAAGTTAGTGAGCATTTACAGCCTTATTACTGTAAATGGTGTAAGAAGGGAGACTTATTGTAGATGTCTGGTGTTTAGAGGAAATAGTGCTTGTATGTTGTCAAAAGGTTAAGGACCATTCAACCAAGCTGCAGAAGTAGTAGTACATAACTATCTGTCTCATGATCATGAATCTATAGAAAGTGTATGTGTATAGATGGATGGATCTGATCTTTCCACTGTCACCCACTATAACTTGAGTATTATTTTTCAGTTTACATTTTCAGAGGGTTGTAAGGGAGACAAAGTAGTAGATAATTCATTGGACAAAAAGGCAATCTGTGGTTATATCATGGTTCGGCATAACATTTCTGTGATCTTCGGTATGCTGATCTTCATGATGCCTTGGTGCCCCACTTCCTGAAGGGGAATCATTAATTGGAGCCCCCAGATAATATGGTGATGAGCTGTAGGGCTATACAGATATATTCCTAACAACAATTTATTTTTTTAACTCTTTTATATTGCGCCTCCCCAAAATAATAAATGCCTTTTTAAAATGTCGACTCTTGGAGAACTGTTCAGTACCATTTTGCTTTTAGTTAAGTCATGCTCTCAGTTACAATTCTTGTCCAAAGCAATTGCAAGAAATTGAACTATTAATTGCGTGTTTATCTGGCTAGGTCATTTTTGTGTTAAAGATAACGAGATTATTTTTACAGAAGCTCAGATTTAATCAAAGAGCATTAAAAGAAAACTTAATCCTAGTCAGAATTTGTCAAGTACTAGATGGAAGTAGAGATACACTAATGCCAAGCTAGACAAAAAATGTGTTAGTATTTATAATGTATTCTCGTTAAATCAGGAGGCATCAGGATTTAATAGACTTGGAGTGCAATTGAATCCAACCAGCTGTCTGGAAAACTTTTGTGTTGTGCACCTGTTCAAATAGGATTATTATGCCTTTTTACCCCATACATGATTTACTTTATATCCCCATTTGCAAATATCTGAAAACATTACATTTGATAAATTAAACTCAGAAAAATGTATAAAGTGCTAAAACTTGGAAGACTCTAAACTGGAATGGGCAAACTATCAGGGACTGTATTATGGCAAGCATGTACAGGCCTAGGAAAGGTCTGTGTCTCTTATGTTTTCTTTATCAGTAATTACTATGAATTCATTCCCTACATTAGTTAATAAATTGTCTGGATGAATTAAATCCAAATGTGGAGAAAACTGCATCTTAACAGGAGAAAGTAATACATATTTTTAAACTACTTACATTCTTTTTATATGTTCCTTACCAAAAGAGATATATAAATGAAATTTTTAAATAACATTTCAAAAAGCTTCTTTTTAGATTTGGCTCATCTAATGTGCCATATTTCTTGTATTATTGCTCCGTTGCAATGATTATGTTATAATTGGTATATTTGCTACATTGAACAGCCATTTCAGAATTTCATTTACCTACTATTGGTCATTTGTCTTTGGATGACTTATCTGTTGCTTCTCATTCTAACTATAGCTGCTGAAAGATACCGACATCATATGTCAAACCAAGGAACCTGCGAACTGCAGAGAATTCTATTTTTTCTGAACTGTATGCACTCAAAATAATTAAAAGTGTTTACCCCTGGTTTGGTTTTGTGCAATTGCAATTTTTCCTCTTTGCTATACATTTTTCCCAGTTTTATTTTTCTACCCTATCGTTCAAAACAAACAGCCCTTCCAAAACACAAAATTCCTGCCCCCCATACCAAACACCACTTGTTTTAAATTGCAAAAGGACAGTAGCAGTATGATGCCAAGTTCTGGTGTTTTCTGAGAAATAATATTTAGTGGTTGAGGAAGGGGGTAATATTTTTATTCTCTGAGCAGTTTAAAATATTTCTATATAAAATCCTTCCAGGCAAATTCTTTAACTATGTTCTAAATCCTGCTTTGTTGGACCATTTTAAAACAAACACATACTGTCAATAGGAACGAAAAAACAATTTCCAGACTGCAGAACCCTGGAAAAAAATCAAAGCATTGCAGCAGGCAAGAAGGGAGAAGATGCCTAAAAGCACTCAAAAATTCTAGTGAAACCAATGGGATCCTGATGGTCTGTAACGCATTAGAGCTGTTTTGCACAGGTACCTGGTTCCAGGGACTGGAATACTAGTCTGCTGGAGTCCTGGATTCATGAAAAACACAGGATCAGGCCATGAGGTTTGAAGCTGACAGATATGCATAATGCCTATCATCAGGAGTTTGGAAGCCTATCAGAACACCTGAAAGCCTATGAAAGCCTTCTTCCAGGATATCTTGCCAACAGATCTACAAGTATCACTCAGCAGTAGCAGAAGCATTTAATAATTTAGAATAATCAATCCCAGTCTGCCTGTTTGAACTGAAGGAGCACAATCTTTAAGCACAGATTGCCTGACATGGCTGGGAAGTGCCAAAAAAGCCCACTTGAGACAGCTTAATGGAAAAATAAACAGGGAGGAAATGTCATTGTGCAGTACAGAACTTGTATTTAAAATATAATCAAAGTCCTATAAAGCGCTGCTTAATCAGACATGAAAAGAGAATTATGGGAGTCCTGAGTTCTCAGAAAACCTGTGTGTGAAAACTCATGTACGTTTCAGAAGTTAAAAGCCTTACATCTTCTTTTTCTTTTTTCTTCTCTTCTCCCCCCCACCCCCCAAATCATACAGGAAACATACTCATAATAATTGATTTTCTGAACACCACCTGTTTTTCCCTCCTGGATATATACTTATATTTAGGAAACTTTTCATAACTCTATAAAGAAAGGCTTGACTAAAGAAGTTTAAAATTCACTAAGAACTAGAGACTAAGGACTGAAGTCTCTGTTAGTTGCCTCACCTGCTGTGACACTGAGAACTCTTTATTCTGTAATACTGCTCAAGCTGGCAGGGGAGTTACTGCTCAAAAGGACTTCACACAGCAAGAGGCATATTGAGGTTGGTGGCAAAATACCCAGGTGTGATATGCAGCAATACTAGTTCAGTCACTGAGTTCACCTGAGACACTGCTGTTGTTCCCGAAAAATAGTAGAGTTGGTACTTCATGAAATAATGTCCGACAATAACAGTGATGACTTGAGCATACAGTCAATGGAAAGAAATGACACTTTCAGGAAAAAAAAATACAGTAATGCTCCATTCTAAAGTAGATCAAATGAAATGTATAGTGGGTTCCTATTATTAAAAATGATTCTTTGGTCTCCTAATGCTTAGTCGCAAATGCTTGTGCGACAAAGAATAATTATGTATTTGTAATCCACTAGGAAGTAAAATGCTACAATCCTTAGCAGGAAGTCTTTGCTTTAGTACAGAGTGTAGTTGGAAATCATATTAAGAAGTCCAGATATTTTTTCCATTTGTTTTTCACTTAAAAAGCATTATTCTATAAAATTTGAACTTTTTGTGGTAATTCCCTTAATTTAGATGTTTCATGTAGAAGAAAAAAATGTCCAAATGTTTCAAAATTTCCTAAGACTAAACATTTATTTCCTTCTTGCAAATCGTATCTATTGGTCAATGTGGAAATGCAAATTATTTTATTATCAAAGCAATAATGAAATGGAATAGATTGCTCAAAGACATTGTAGTGTCCTGCTAATGGAGATTTTTAAGAACAGGTAAAACATATGCGAGAAATGATGTTGATACAACTGCTGTTTGTCTACTGGCATGGTGATAGAAGAATCTCCTGATCCTTCTTTCTGCCTCATTTTCTAAGGTTGTGGTTTATCTAAACTATAAAAGTATATCAAGCACGTGATATTTCATTCTGATTCAGAACAAAACAAAGGCTTAAATCATGGAACTCCTTACGGAGGTGAAATTCTGCTGCCAACACACTGTTGGGTTGACCAGAAGTAATGGAGACATTAGTCTCAGTAATTTCTTAAGACTTCGGGAACCTCCTGGCTGGCTACCTCAGCACAGTAGGTGACTGCTCCAATTCTTTTCTTTAAAGCCAGATGAAGGATCACAGGATTCAGTGAGCCTAGTGGATTCAGGGACAGGATTTTGCCATCTATTTTTCCCTCATGATTAAGACTAATTGCTGCTGGGAATAGTTTGTGTATAGGAAAGGAAAAAAACCCCAACCAGTTCTTTAAGGAACATGAGGAGTGGATGCAGCTACAGAGGGGTACATTGGTAGTGTAATGTTTTTTTGGATAACCTATAGATATATTTGTCATATTTTTGTGTATATGTATATATATAGGTTGTTCCTTGTGATTTTGATAATACACTGCAAGGAGAATTCATCTATATCTCTAGATTGTAGCCATTTCACATTTTTATTTCTTTGGGGTTTTTTTTATTGCATAAATAGTCTTTCTGCAGTTACATGTGTTCCAGACAACAGCAAGACATATAATTTAGACTTTTTTGTGTACATATTTATAATGAAGTGAAAGTTTAGTTTACAAGGAATTTCTACCTCCTGAACAGATATTTTGCCAGAGTTTTTTTAATGACTGTCTGGAATCAAATATTACTCGTAGATGGTAAATTAGGATCTTAAAATCCTAAACATGTTAGCATTGATGACAGTCTAGATAATATTATGTACCATGTCTTCCCCACAGAATAGAAAATATACCTGCAGCACACACAGAAATTACCACCCATGTGCTTGCAACATGAGCTTCACACTGAGCATATCTCAACATGATTCTCACAGATATCAGAGCTGTGTGAAACATTAATTCATGCTTTATGTACTTCCATATCAGGTACCACAAGGTAAAAGTGTGTCAAAACACATGTGAGATTCAAAATATGTTGTCCTTGACAAAGAGGACAAACTAGGCATGGTAATAGAGTGAATCTCATAAAAGTGATTGATTGACCTCTCTGTGGAAATGTAGTTTGCTCCCAATGTATAGGTATTAGCAGGCATCTTTTCAGTGCTGCACAGGTGTTGCTATGAGTTGATTTTTTTACACTGGGGGAAGACAGAAAATTCACTAGCACATGGAGCGTTACTTCAAATAACATGAGCTGCAATATAAAACAGGCAGAAAATACACTCTGACTTGACTTATCATCTGTGTGTTCCTTCTTGCCCAGTTTTGCTGCTTTGTGCCTAGCTATGCCTTTATTTTGTTACAGAATTTGGTTTGCAGATTTTTTTGGTTTGTTTTCTGGGGTTTTTTTTGGTGTTTGGTTTTGGTTTTTTGTTTTTGGTTGGTTGTTGGGGTTTTTTTAAGAATGTGTGTTTTTACAGCTACAGATTAACTAAAATAATCTTTAAAAATATAAAACTGATGGTGGAAAAGTGTGTAACAGCTCTTAGAATAGCTTACTAGTTAATAACTATGAGATAGATATGTTTTACAAAGTTCAGAATATTTTTAAGCTGTTGTAATTATTTAGCAAACAAAATATAAGGGCTTGATAGTGTTGAGTGCTGATGCTTTCAGGTATACTGATATTCCTTTATATGTGCCAGGTTCAGTCCCCTCAGTATCTTTGTAACTTGCTCAGACAACTAGTATTCAATCCCTTTAGAACAAAGACATCCTGTGGCATGCAGTATACATGAATAAACAAGATGTTTGGCAAATGCTCGTTCTTTTGTATTTTGACTATTGCCTATTGTGCTCTAAGGGACTGTTGCGCTTACTTATGTGCTGATCAATTTGTAATGGCCCCTGCTATCTGGATACCTGAAAAGCATTATTAACATGCGATAAAGAATATGAATCTACTAAAAAAGCTGCCGTATTCCATGTCTGCAAGACAACTGAGATAGAGAGCCAATGGTAATATCACAACTGAGAAGCTAATAAGAAGGTAATAAGAAACGTGTGAAGTGACTACTATGTATTTACCTCAAGAAAGCTGATCAACAGAAATCCTGTCAAAGAAACATCTCTACTACTACTTGAAAAAATTTTTATAGGCCTTAATGAAGACATTTTGGTTTTGTGAGTGATGGAAATTGCATTTATTAGAAGGGTTTTTGGTTTGTGGGTTTTGTGTGTTTTTTTTGTTTTTTTTTTTACATCCAGTCTTCCACTTCCACAAAGTGTAACTCTGCTTGTGTGAAAATTCCTTTCGACTGGCTGTAAGTGTCACTTCTCCACCTTTTGTGTTGGATCAGCCAGGGATGTGGCAATAAGCAGGCAGAGGTCTATTCTTTCATCAGTCTGCCCCTGGGGAGGAAGGAGGGAAAGATAAAAAGGACCAAATACTTCTCTGCTCCTTGCACAAAGACTCTGTTCCTCAGAAAAGATTTTTCTCTGCTTATCCACTGCACTATATCTGGTTTATCTTGTAGATGTTTAGTTACGTCTGAACTGTCATCACTGAAGAGTTGTAGGTACACGTATGCCTGTAGTAAAATGTAGTTTGAAATTCAATTTCACTGAAATTGCACAGTGTTAGTGGGATGAGTTTGGATCATAGTCTTGATTTCTTTAATTATAAAATTAAACAACATCAGAAATGAATACAAGTTTTACATATTAGGCTTGTTTATATATGTTAAAAATAATTTAAACTAATTTGTCCGCTTTTACTTTCCTGAGATCGTATGTCTTAATCTCTAAAACATGTTGTTGCCACTTTTTCACTTGAGTTAAAAAATACACATATAGAAGGGCAGGTTCTTTAAGCAGAAGAATTATGCCATTCTGATTTTTTTAATAACAAGCAGCATTGTATCACATGTGTCAAAGTAAACCAAGCCATGGAGAATTTATTTTAGGTGAATTGTGAACGTCATGTAAAGTTCACAATATTGCTCATTTATGGAGATACTTATTCCAGTGCAGGGCACCTTGCTCCATGACTCTTGTAGAAACTCAGCAAAAAACAGGGCTCCGCACCCTCGTATGGAAGGGACAGTTTAACTCATTGCTTAAGAGCTATTATTCCCATCTCCCCCTGCTTACAGAAATTCTCCAGTTCTGAAGACCTTACCTCCTCTGCATACCTTTTGAATACTGCTGAATGCTTTTGGAGCTCTTTTTGGTGGCAGTTGTTGAGGAAGGGAAGAGCTGTAATTAAGTCTTCAGATGAGACCACAAAACATAGCCACTGTTGCATAAAATAGAAAATTAAAATGCATACAGCGTATGTACTTTTGTGCTGTTTTATTTTTGAAGTTCTAATTGTATGCTGCCAAGTCATAGACATCTTTACAATATGTCTAAGCTCAATATGTTGCTAGATTCTATTCCTTTCCATAATTTAGGTTCTTGGTCATAGAATTGAATATAAAAGAGTCGAGTAAGAAGTTGCACGCAGGGATTTCAAAATATGGTAACCTGCCTTTTCAGACTTTCAGTGAAATATTTAATCCAATGATAATTTCCATTTGCATATATTCAGGCTAAAATATTTCTTATGTTTATTATGGGTGAATATCCCTACTGTTCACATTATCTTTGCAAGAACTTTGCATGCTAGTTACAAGTTAATAGAGAAATTATGTAAGTGGATCATAGCACTTAAAATATCATTTTGAAAATCCACAGGCTTTCTGTTGCTGGACTGTATTCTGTGATGTCTTCCTCTCTATAGTTCTAGCTGTCTTGCTGGAAGCCAGAGAACTCAGCTCTATGGTTGCTTCACACAACACAGATTCACCTTGGAAAACTTTTTCTATCTGGCAGATAAAACTGAAATTTCAAAATGATTCACTGTAATCTTACATAAAACCTGTTACCCTTATTTTTCTTCAGTGTTAGCAGCCAGTTAAAGTTATGGATCATTACTGCTGTGCAATAATTTCTTTTATTGGTTGTTTCTCCTGGCTAGTTTTTGTACTACATTTTGTAAGACTAGGGTTGAGTAAGAAGAAAGTGAGCTACTGTGTTACCATCATGTAGTGTGGAGTGAAAAAAGATGTAAAATATAATGCATGTGTTGATAACTAAATAAAGTCTTTGACACTTGGAAGTTGTTTGTCACATTGGTTCTGTTTAAAAATAAAGACATTGCATAATACAGATTTACATATCAATGTGTCTTAGAAGTCTGACTCAAAGTGCAGTCAGCTTAACAAAAATGCTCTTAATAAGGTTACAGGATTCCATAATAGTTTTCCCTAGTGACTTTCAGTGTTAAAGTGAAAATATGGTTTTTCTTCTTTTCCTCCTCCTCATCTTCCTCCCCCATCCTCCAACTGCTAGTTTTTCAAACTCAGCCTACTATCTAAATGCCGGGACACATTCATTTTGTCCATTTTGTCTCAGCCTGCAGGAAGGATGAATTTGATCAGAAGTTAGTGAGCAATCTTTCCGGTGGTGAAAAAATATTTCTCTCTCTTTCATAGTTCTTTGGAGTGCTGGTCATAGGAATAAACCTGCAGAGTGTGGGGTGGTTTTTGTCTGTTTTGTTTTTTTTTTTTTTTCCTTCTGTAAACTAAGCAGCAGCAACATAGTCTTAGCATTATCTTGTTTCAGCTGAACTCCAGATGTCTTCTGTACAAACCAGATGTATAGGGTAGATATACACACCAATATTACATCTATGAACAGCTTCAGGGTGGGGGAGTATAATATCAATTGTGGCAACAGTAGTGTGAGGTGTTATGCATGCTGCATGAGGGAAGGGCATAGTGGGACTTCCTTTCTTCCTGCTTTTCCCAGGAAGTTGCTTGGCCTGCCCTGTAACACCTTCTGGATATGTCCCTTTGCACTGCCAGAATGCTTCAGTCCATGAAAGCTAGTGTCAGCTGTGGTTTCAGATCTCACAGGTGTATTTGAGATATATGACAGGTTCCTTCAACCCTCAAGAACACCCACTAGCTCTGACTGTAACTGAGATGGAAACTACCACGTTTAAAACTACTTTCAAAGTCACAGCCTAAGAAATTATTTTTGTCCCTCAAGAAAATCAAGTAATGTTTTCCCAAATAAAAACTGTAATGTGCTCAGTTAAAATGGTGTTTTCTTTGAAGGAATGGAAATATTTTGGAATTGATCATTGCTTTTAGCACATAAAATAAATTTTGCCTATATATTTGCAAATATGTCCTATCAACTTGTAATCCACACTCTATGAGGGAGAATTTTCTCGGTGCTTTATAAACTGATTAAATTCCATACTGACAGATTAAGTTGTGTATAACCAGTTCATAGACCTGTACTGTGGCAGGGATCTGTCTCCTAAACCACTAAGCCTGCTTCGATCCTTCCAATGTTTACTGTATGCTTGTTTTTTTAAGAGTGGGTTTAAACAGTGAGGGGTGCTAAGATGTATTTATTTATCATACTATACCATCAGAGCATCCCCATCAAAGTAATCATGATTTTTCTGCAGCAGGAAACCTCAGCAGTTTTGAGAGATTGTTTTTATTTTTGTGGCATTTGCAAGATTAATTATTGGTAGAAAACCTGGGAAACATAATAGTTTCAGGATTTCAGCGAGCTTATTGCTAAGGTTACCGATGGTGTCAGTATAGTAAAACTTAAGTGTTGGGTCAAAATAAAAATAATTTCCCTTAGTGTGAGGGTACATTGCTTATATTAAAAATGATGGACCCACTTGTTCTGCCTAAAGCCAGGGCCTCGTTTTAGCTGTTTGCTATGGTAGTGATAAGTGCTGTGGGAAGAGGCGCTTTCAAAGAGAATGCTCGTAGTTTGTCACTCTTATTTTGGCCTTATTCAGAAACTTTCTTTTTTTGTTTGTTGGGGGGGGGGAGGTTGTTTTGTTTTAGTCTGGAAAAGTACTTGTGCCTCATCAATTTTAGTCAAATTTCAGTGTGTAATTTTCATTGTGTTCAGTGTTGACTTTCCATTTTTTGAAAATTACCCTGGGCACTTCTAAGGGAATAAAACTGTGCTCAGTTTCCTTTAATAGTCTATCACATGTCCTGCTGGTGCTTTTTATTCTATTCTTTAAAGTCAAATATATGATTGTAATACAGTATTAGAGCTTCCTTTTTGTGAAGGTCTAAATGTGTACTCTGTATTGGTTCTGGTTCAGAATATCTGTAGAAACACACAGATAAGAGTCCTCACTTACGTTTATTGAACAGGAAATAATTTTACAGTAAAATTTCTAAGGAAAGAAAATCCAGGGAACTTAGTCCTTTAAACCTTAATGCATCTGTGTTCCCCCGTTGCATAATAGGAGGGGGTTAGTGGCTTACTACAGCTGACTTTTCTTACCAACACACTGCAGAGGATGATAACAAGCCCGAGTATTTTTTCCTTGGTATGTATTTCTCGTCTTACTGGAGTGTGAATATTATGCTCACAAAGACTAAGATAATTGATTTGCTTGCATAAAAGATCGTACAAGCAGCAGCACTGTAGGGTTTTTGGAACATAAATGTGCTTCATCTTTGGTCTGCAGGATTTCCTGACAAGTAGGGTTACCACATTAGGAATAACTAAATAAACAGGCAGTTATCATTGTCAAATTATTGTTCTACATGCAGAGATAAAATCACAATCATTTCTATAACTTAGATGGTAAATGGCAGGTCCACGGTAAAATGAGGCTAAACTGCGGAAACTGGTATTGATCTTCAGTCACTAAACACACTTAGATTTTTATTGTCTGCTGAGATAGAGGCTATAGACAGATCTTACTGTCTTTTCATTTCTATCTCCAGTTGCTCATTGCTTCTCATCAGCAGAATATTACTGTTTTGACATCTTTTTCTGGGTAAGTTGCATGAGTTGTCCCTACTCGGTTCCAGACATAATCAACCTAATTGACTCAAGCCACCTGCATAAACTAAAACTTAGCTATTTTGGAGTTTAGTTTCTCAGTATACTTGGATTAACTGTCTTGAACAAATGAGGATGGGTACGAGTGTGAGGACTTCCAATGAAGGGATGGTAACAGACAGGTGATGAGGGAGAAGGCAAAAACAATTAATCAAAAAGCTATTTTGCAAGTAGAATATGGATCCAGGGCTTGAGTATAGGCATGCTATTATGGTATCCCTATATATATGTGGGGTGCATTTGTGTTAATGAAGAAATAGTTGTTGGAAAATAGACTAGACTCACCAGGCTCGCTTAACCTACTGCTCATTAATAAGAATGCCTTATTTTTGCACTTAGAAAAGCGAAGCGGTTTCAGCACATAAATGAATTGTTGGCAAATTGGGTTATAACACCAGGGGTTTTGGAAGTGTTAAAAAAACCAACTCTGTGTTCATTTCAGTAAATGCACAATATATAACAAACACATAAAATAGATATATACTAGTTATATCTTAAATTATATGACTTTTGTCTGCCTCTGGACAATCCATTGCTCAGATTTTCTGATTTTTGTTGTAATGGAAGTAACAGAAATGCTATTGTGTAAAGTTCGCTTAAGTAGGTTTACCTAGGTTTTTATTTTAAATATTTATATGTCTTCCTTTACTACTTTGTCATAAGCTTAATTTCAGTTTGTCTTTGCTTTGTTTTATTATGTATTATAATTTATTATTGAACTAAAGGAACTCTAGAGTCAGGAAACCAAAATACTAAAGGTTTAAAAAGCACAAACACTTGAAAAGAAGGCAACAAAAATGATTTAGCACAGTATAGAGAATCGTACCTTTTTTTCACTGAAAGCTGATCTGATGGACATTGCATATTTTTTGGGGGGCTGTTGGCTGAGTTCTTAGGTCTGGTGTCTCAACACAAGAGGACTACAGGCATTTTCTTACTGTTAGCTCAAGAAATCCTTTCTGTTCCCTAATAATATAGGATAAGTCATCTTATTGGGCCATTCCAGTTTTACTGGGGCTGTCACATTGGATGGCTTGTTGTCTACTGAGGACTGATTGTATGATCCTCTTACACACTTTAACATGTATTATCATCAGAAATGATTATTGCTGACATATTGCCACCCCCTCTGAGAGGGTTTTTTAAAAGCTCACTCTAAATAATTTTGTAATGCTAATGAAATCTGTACTTTATAGCTGTAGCTGGTATTTAAATAAATGGTAAGAATGCCCCACATTAAACAGCAGTCTGAGCTACACAAAACTGTGACTAGTCTCAGATGTTACAGCATTATTCCCTTTTGGCATTGACAGTTATGAAAATACAATTACAGTTACTGTTGATGTACCTGAGAATCTAAAAAACACTGCTAAAGCTGGAGATGTAAACATTTTTTCAAAAATGTTGTGGTCGCTACAGAGGCATGCTGACCATGTGCACATGAATGAAGTTACTTACCTGGGAGAGGAAGACGTAGTTACAGTGGTCCTCAACTTCACTACAATCACTGTTTCAGGGATAATAAAAAAATTGTGTTTGTGTGCTCGTTTTATATTGGGCCATGCAGTTTTCAATAAATTTAATTATGACACATGGTAATAATACTTGCCCTTAAGTTCACATGCATGCTGGAAGACTAGAAGCTGATTCTTTAGGAGAAAGAGGAAACTTGGTATCTAGTTTCAGGTGAGACACAAAAATTCACTCAAATGGTGACCTGGGACCAAAACTAAAAAGACTTTTCCCTTCTCATTTGGGGAAAGACTGCATTTAAACAGTGTCTTGGTACAGTGAAACCAGACAGACTGAATGATCTAAAGAGCTTCTACAACACAATATTAACTGGGATAACCAGGGAATCCATTACCTTTCTTCACTGATATTCTGTTGGAGTAAAACACAATCTTTCTAAAAATACTGAGTAAAAAATGAATTTATGTCAATGGTTCTTGCCATTTAGAATCTTTCATTGGGCTTTGTTGTTCTGTACTGTCTTCAAAAGAAACAGTGCAAGTAATATTTAACAGTGTGAAGTTGATTGTGTGTATCTCACAGGAATCATAATTTAATAGGGCAACATAGTATAAATTATAGGTTGTTTATCAGGGTGAAATGAAACTGTAAGGAGACGATGTTCTCTCCCAGAACTTTCACCTTCTGTGGAATTGTAATATTACATCTTCAAAGGAGAAACAGAACAAAACATCTTCCTACAGCTTTTCTGTGCTGATAGGCATTCAGAGAAGTTTCTCAAATTAATGTCCTTATCCTGCGTTATTCACTATAAAATAAGGCGTATAGGTGAGAATGCAAGGGGAAAGTAATATCAGACCGAAAGTCTCAGCCTTTGAAAATTTTGAAGTATTTTTTTGCATCTAGTCTTCAATCATACATAAAGTAATTGTATTCAAACAATGTTTGTATCTTCTGCCATGTAGGTGTGAAAAAAATTTCTGAAGCACTACCAGGCTTGCTTGTTTTAAGTTTAAAGGTTAACTGAATTTTGAAATGTAATTCTGTAAAATAACTTGAGCTGTAAGTAGCTCAGGTCAAACTGTTCATTATAAACCTGTTTATAAATTATAACCACTTGATTTAGTGGTTTTCAGTATAAACCTGTCCAAGATCAGTGAAGATATTTTTATTTTCAGTTTTGTTAAGAAACAATTCTATTGCAGTTTAACAACCTCAGCTAAAATAAACAAATAATTAAATAAAAAATCTTCTCTTTCTACAGTTTGTGGAACAATCATAGAAGTATTTGTTGCATGACATATTTATTGTTCCTAGACTGAGTACTTAAAATTAAAATACAGGTTGCCTAAAGAAATTGTTAAATCCCTAAAGGATGGTACAAAGGTCCTGACACCATCATCCTGAAGTGAAGGAAATATTACTATTTAACTTCAGTGGAGCAACATGCTCAAAATTCTGTCATGAGCAACAGTATCATCTTTGGTTAGAATAAGCTGGTAATTCTACTATTCTTCCATAGCTGTTCTGAAGGAGAGTGAGATAAGTACAGACATTGTCTTATGCATGCCCAAGTTTTTCCTTGCCAGGAGGAGCATTGTTTCTTACTCGGTGTTTAAAATACCTGGGGACTTCTTGATGAAAAATGGGGAGAGGAATACAACCGTTATTTAGCAGCTGCCTAACTTAGCACGACATCCAGTTTTCTCCAATCACTTTCACCTTGAATAATTGAACATGTATTTGTACGCATGTTGTCTGATTTTTAAAGGTTGCCACTGAATTACCTTATCTTGTTTATGCATGAGAACTGAGCTATGTGCTTCTTTCTTCCTTAAACCACTGTATTGATAGCACAAGTCTGTTGATGGACAAAGCCATATTGCATGACAACACATGCTTTGGAAAGCAATAAAAACCTCCAAGAAATTTCAGGAAAGTTAATTTTTAGCTTTGACTATTAAAGACCAAGGTCAAACCCTTTATAGATGGAAAAGAAGATTTGAATAACAGTGAAATATGAATGTTAGCTTGAGAAACAATTTAAATCCAACTTGTGACAGTATTTGGAAGTTTATGAGCTCCCCTGCCTCTCCCACCCTGCCCCCTCCAATTTCTCATTTGCCCACTATTAATTCTAATGCTTTCTGGTTTTGAAATGGTAAGAGAAAATATGCATGCTCTAAATTTGCAGCTGAATGAGGCACAGTGTCACAGCTTCTGTTCAGCTCACTGTATTGGGCAAACAGGCTTGGGGAGACTGACAGTACCTGCTGCATTGCCCGGGGGACATGGGAATTGAGAGCACTGAGCAGGAGACGTAGATGGTGGTTCAAGTAAAGCTTTTACTACCTTTTCTCTGCCTTACTGCAACACCTGCACCCCAGTAATTCTGTCTGGCATGACGACAGACTAATAAGGTTAGTGAAAGCGATAGTTGCACACTGTTGCTGACCTGAAGTACCCATTTGGCGAAGTTGTGAGAAAACTGGTTTGACACAGTGATTGTGATGGCAGTCATTAATGATTCACGTGACTTGTTTACAAAGAACTGAGAAAAGGAAATTTCCATAATGTTGCAGCTGTAAAGGGTGAATCTAGCTAGTTTTGAATTTTATCTATTATGTGAAGGAAAATTCCTCTATTTGAGGTTAATTGAGAATTCATTAATGGCTTTCTAGAAAGAGTAATAGACTCTCCACTGAAAGTGGAGTCTAATTCATATTTACAGTTCAGCAAAGTCAAACTTTGCTGCAGCAGGAAATATAGTTTTATTTGACGGCCCCCAGTACTGATATGCCATTTGCTTTCTGTTATCTTTGTGTCAAAAGCTTCTGAATCCTCCCATGACAAAAGAGAAGTTTCAAGTTTTGCTTCTAGAATGTCTGCATAGTTTGAAGACAGGTGGTGCAAACAGTTTTGTACATCAGTGTCATATTGCATTTGTTACCTTTTGGTGTCAGTGTAGCTGATAAGCATACCACAGAATTCTGAAACATGTTTTAGGGCATTTACACTAATAACAGATAGACAGCTCCTAGACTGTAAATTTACTGAAAGATCCTTTAGAATTCTGTGACGTGCTTGGGTATTCATTTTCCTTATCCCTACCTAAGTAAAGATTTGAAAGAGAAAGGTGTAAAACTCAATTTGAAAAAAAATAAAAAATGACAAGTACTTGTTCCTAAACCACCACTCACAGAATGAAGCCCTAAGTAGCGGTCCATTCATAAATTGCCTTCTATTTTATATGCATACATAGGCAATTGAATAGCTAAAAAATTCTCCTTTTTTTTGAAGTAAGGGTAAACTGATTTTACATAACAGCATCCAGATTAGAAAAATGGCAAACTGAAGTTACTGACAGTAAATTTGGTCTTGATTATAATCACATCAAGCACAGCTGAACAGGAACACAAAAGAACAACTTACATGACCAATGTGGGTAAAAAAAAGTAACGGAAAATCATCTGTACTATAAAATAGAAAAGAAATACAAAGTTATCAATTACAGGCTCAGATGAGAGGTTTCAAAAATGCTTGAGTCCATTTTCAAGACACTCACTCTTGAGAAAGAAAAATCAACACTGTTTTCCACACCTAAGCAGTAGGTATTGCAGTGTCAAAATGATTTACACTCATTTTAGATTGTGTTTAATTCATGGTGACTAATTAGCTGCTTTTTGACAGTGTATTAAGAAACCCGAATCCTCTTTCAAATACCTTCCAGTGGCAAGTATCTACCCATGTATTGTGCATGCAGTAGACGCTGGTCCCAAGGGGAGACGCAGTCTCTGATCACAGGATAAAATAAGATTGTACATTTGCAGTCATAGCTGTAGCCTGACAAGTGTTCAGCTTGTTATGACTTTGTTCATTTTATGTTGCTTACAAAACAGCTTCTTTGTTGTCAGGACTGGTTTGTCCTGTTCACAGATGTATGCATACCTTGCCTTATGAGCAGTTGACTTATATTTTCTTATTCTTTTTCCTTAATCAAAAAATAAGTCCTACCACCAAAATTACATCTTGCTGTTGTGTATTGAAAAGAGAGCAAAATTATAAAGTTCAGCTGGAACGGTTTCTTCAGTCACAGCAGTCCTTTAAGGCATATGTGTGATCTAGTGATTCAATAACTTTCCAGAATGTTTAGGTCGCTTGATTTTGTACATATAATTAATGCTACAGGGACATAAAATAAGACACCTGTTGAGTTGTTTTACTGTCATTTCTTAGTATATTGAACATATATAGGTTCAACATAATGCTTCAGTATATTCCTTGGGGAGGGGAGGAGGGAGGTTGTATGTTAGCACATGCTTCAAAGCCTACGTTATAGAATAGGTCCTAATTAGTTCTTTGATACTAACTTCAAATGTTATTTTTGAAGTGGTTACCAGAACTCGTTAAGCCCAATTAAAGTAAGACTAGTCTGTCACATAATGTTAAGGTTAAAGTAGAATGTGTTTGTAAGCAAATAGCTTTTTTTCCCAAGAAGTGACTTGTTAGCTTTTTGTTCTTTTTTTTTTTTCCCCCCTAAATATTTAGTCTCTGTATCAATTCATTATAGGTTGAAAGGAGAGGTTGCATTTTGACACGCACTCTTCACATTGAATATAGCAGTCTCTCCTTCAGAAGAAAGCTGATCATTAGAGTGGCTGCAACAGAAATTTCTGTTTCACCTAAAGGGTGAATATTTTGTTTGCTTACTTCAAATGCCTTTCTAGAAAGCATAAATTTAACCTATTTGGTTAGTTATAACTTCTAATTTTTTCTAGCAGTTATTTCAGCAATGGAGTAACAAGTGAAATCTTAGTTGATTGCTTACAATACCTGAAAAGCAAGGGCTACATATTCTTTGCTGTCAGAGGAAAAATTGCTATGGCTTGCAGTTACACCAAAACATTTTTCTTATTTTAGAATAAGAACCTAATTTTATTTAGGTTTTTAGTCTTCTTCTAAAGTAACTAATACTGAGTAATATGTTTCCACACATTCAATTTTTTTTTAGTTCTCTGCTTTAAGCAGTTAATGGTTGACAATGAAGATACCTAATTATTATTTTTAGAAGTATCTTGGCAATAAATGAGGCAAAAAAATAACATAGAATTTTAAAAATAATTATAAATACGTTCAGTTTCTTTGTTGCTTTAGAAGGTTTGCTCCTATTTTAGATTTCAGCTCTTTTGGAAAAATGGGGCAGAAAGGAAGGAAAAACAATGAAGAATGCCAAGCACTACTGCCTACGTTGGAAGTTTTAAGAAGTGAAAACAGCAAGTGACAGCTATTGAGCTATACTCATCTGGTAAGCCAGGTTCTGTGTCAAACTGCACATTATGATAATTGAAACTTAACAAAATTCAGCACTAATATTTAAAAATTGAACACCCCTTGTAACAAAATGGGGCATTTCCTGAGCTGTGGGACTGAACTTGGTATGATTGTCAATAGGCTGCAACTATATCAGCGGATTCTGAAGAGAACTTTTCTTGGGATTGCAAATAGTGGTCCTGTTTCCGGCTAGGATGTAATGTACTGACAGGAAGCTACACAACTCTGCGTGCTTCAGCTCCCTGTCTGCAGGGAATGAAGGGGGAAAAACCACAAAAGCATACAATACACTTTTTTGTCTGATGCATGGGTAAATTTGATTCAGTGGAGCAAGCAGAAGACAAAAACCGTAGTGGCAACATTGAGTATTGCCTTCACTTGTAGACGATGGCTTTCCTAAATGAGTTTTTGAAAGTGCAAGCTTGAAATTGGCAAACACATGAATCCTAAGAAGTGGTAAAAAGTTTTTCATATTTTTCATCAAAATTAACTACTGTGGAAGCCAAAGAAAAGCTGCACTGTTTAAAGTTAGACATAATTTCTATGGTGCATGTTCACCTACATTCTTTTTGTGTGTCTGAAAGCTCTTTGTTACTTTGGTCTATCCATCACTAAAAATGTTGTTTGCATCAGTCCACCTGAAGAATTCATCACAGAATGAAAACCTCTCCACTGCATAATGAACTGATAAGAAAATTAAATAGAAAACATTCCATAAATTATGTTCTAGTGAATTTTGACTTGATGTTTTTAAGTAGAAATTTTTTCAATAAATTGGAGGTGACAGAGAAGATGCAATAATATCTTCTGATTGCAGTTGTCCCAGATTACATCACTGATTTCTATGTCAGAATGTGCAGTGAGAGGTGAAAGTGAGCCTTGAGAAAACACAAAAATTCCATAGTTTTTTTCTAGTTTTGAAATATCTATGTGTGTGTTGCAAGTAAGGGGTTTTCTGGAGGAACTAATGCTTCATTCCTCACTGTATTAATTTTTTTTATTAAAAAAATGTCAGAGAAACAAGTTTTGATAGATTAAAGAATGGCTGCAGTTATAAGTAAGAAACATGTACAGGTAGAAAGGAAGACCTTCACAGTATTTTAGCAAAATCTATCAGGAGGAAGATAGCAACTTGTGCAAAAGGGGACTCTTCTGAGTCTGACATTCAAATATTCTAGTAATTTACAGAGTTGTTAGTGCAGTGAATTTAGTATATAAATCCATTTTATAGAAATTATCTTGGATGCTCAAGATAGGGGAGAAAATAAATGGTTTTTCTGGTTTTGATGCTTTTAGGAAACAATCGTCAGATGTTCTGACAACAAACACAATATCAAGGTAGCAATTGTTACTTACATGCATACACTACACACCTATGTATACCTGCATAAAAAAATATTATCTAATGCTAGCTTTCACTAACCTGCCCTGAAAAAGAAGGGACCTTATTGATACTTTCACTGTATTTTACCTTAACCTTTATATGCCATTAGTTTGTAAAAGATGGGGCATTTATTGCATGAAAATGGAAGTTATGATAGCATAGTATAAATTTGTATGAAAAAAGGCATTTAAGGTTCCCTGCTCAGAAGCTATCTGTGGATATGAAAGGTCACTTGCTTACTGCAGCACAAAATTTACTCAAGACTAAAGACAAAAAAGTGGAATAATTAACAGCTGTCAAAACATAGAGAGTATATCCAGCCCAAGAAAGGGTCTGCCCACCGTCTCGACTACCATGTAGATATTTTCTGCTTTACGTCGTATATTATGCAATACAGGGAAACCAGAAAAAAACAATATAGTGGTGGGTTTGGCAGTGTTACATTGATGATTGGACTTGATGATCTTAAAGATCCCTTCCAACCAGACAATTCTATGATTCTATGATTCCATAATAGAGCTTCTCTATTTAATCATTTCCCTATGTATTCTCTTGCTCAAGTGTTTGCAGGATTTTTCCAAAGTAGTGTTTTCCTGGATTCTTTAATGCAGTTGAGCTTGCCAAAATAATACTTCTATGAAATGAAAAAAAAAAAAAATATTTTTAGGAAATGAAACATCTGAATTATTTCAATCTAAATCAGACACAAAGTTAATTATGCCCGACACTCCACTGACTATTAAAAAAATATTTAAAAAAAGACCTGTGATGACTGGCTCAGATATGGAGATTTATTATCTACAAGCCTATAATAAGGTTGATTTCTGCTCGTTTTTCTATTCCCACATATAGAAATGGCTTATGGCTTCACCGTTTCTCCTTATGGAATCAGGCCTGTAGTTAGGCACTATGTGCTGTCTCTTAAGATGCTGCTTTTTTACCAGCTTTTACACATACAAAGATATGCTTGTGCTTATATTTATATGTACATATATATGTGGTGTTAAAAAGATGATTGTGGTAAAACCAAGAGAGGTGTGTGTATGGTGTGAGAATATAAAGTGATGATAATGGGTCAGACAAAAAATTCATTTAACTTGTGACCTCTCTGACAGTGGTAGGCTAGAGAATGAGTGTGAGAACTATGTAACAATATAATGAAATGTTCCCAGGATATTCTCAATTTTAAACCATTATGTGGTATGGGAATCTGTTAACCCATGGGCAATGTCTTTGTGCTTAATAAAAAGATTTCCTATTGATTGGTTTGAACGTGCTACCTAGGGTGAACCTAGGGGGCATCTGATTTCTTGTCTTGGAAGATATGGTGAATAAGCAATCCTTTGTTACTCCCTTTGCCATTCATGATTTTGTAGATCTCTCGTGTGTTCTGATCACCTCCTCCTATGCTGAAGAGTTTCAGTTTTAATTGTCTCTTGTGTGAAAAGAGCTCCATTACTTGGTGCCCTGCTCTGAACTTTTTCCAGTTCCAGTGTGTTTTCTGAGATGGGGCAGACAAGGGAAGTATCTAGATAGGATTTTTCTCTCCTCCTCTGTTTTATTTCTAAAGTTTTGCTCTTTTAATAAGAAAGGAGCTATGGAGCTTTCGGGTGCCTAGTCAACACATTTAATTTGATAATTTCTTCTGGCAGTGTAAGACAGTGACAACATAAATCTAGTAGTGCTTATATATGTCCTTTAATGCCATTTGAAGTCAAAACGTAAAATTGAGGTCAAAGGGATTGTAACTTAATGTATTTCCAAATACAGCTTTGAAATAGATGAATTGATTTTAGCTCTCCTGAAACTGTTTAGTATGTAATTCTTTTTTTTTTTTTTTTTTTAATTTTTTCCAATGACTTTTATTTCCTTGGCAGCGGTCGGGAAGCNATCACATGAAATTGAGTTCTCTTAGCTTGATAACTGTAGGTTAAAAATATTAGGTTCTGCCACTTGAAAAAAGTCCTTTCTTGTTATTTTTTGACCTATGTCATGAATATAAGAATTTATAAAAGACCCACTTTTGGTGAGGGACCATTTAGGTTTCAAAAATTCAGGCAATAAAACCATAACCAAAGAAAAAGGGTATTGATTTCTTTAAATAAGGGGATGATAGTTTTTTGTAATATCTTGAACATGGGAAATAAAGGTTTAGATTAATTAATAACTTTGGAGAGTTGATATGAACTGTGACCAAAAGGCTTAAGTTCCTGCTTCAGTTAATAATGTGAAGAGCAACAGTTTCTAGGGAAAACATTGCAAGACACCCATTTCTAAGGTAGACAAATGACCCAGTGATTTGCATATGGTCCTTGCAGTGGGATGCCTAGCGTATTTCTTCCTACGCACATTCCTTAATCATTGGGTATGAAGTGCACACAGGAGAAAGAGGGAGAAGTTTCTTAATTTCTCCTGCTTACAACATTGAAGTCCTGCGTTTTATCTTTATATGGAGCAAGAAAATATTTGAAAACCTCTATCATGTTGAAGAAATTAAAAACAAACAAACAAGCACAGAAACCTACAGAAATTTTTTCCTACAGAACTTTTCCAAAGTGGAAAAAAGACACGTACAGGAATGTTCACTAATTTCTCTATTTCCTTAGAAATAAACACAAGCTTAGAAAAAGAAGATAACATGACATTCACAGTACTTTATGAGGATTAAAATCTCAAATTTACTGTTGACCATAATTTATTTGAAATTTTTTGTAAAGTCTGTGGAAAGGTAAAATACTCATTTTGAGAAAGCAGAAAATTTTATTGGCTGATATCTAGAGAGGCAGAAAAGATGACGAAAGGATCAAGACACATTACTAATTGTTCCCCCCATGTTACAGGTGAGCAATATTTTACGTGGGTAGAAGTACATAGAAATGTTGGGGTTTTTTTTTCCTATTTCTGCTCACATGGTGGAAAACATGACATAAATGTGGAAACACTTTTAATCTCACAACATTTGACTTAGCTCAAGTGCCAGTATTCAGATGCATTTACTAATTCTGTTTGTCACAGGATTAGGTTTCCACACTTACCTTAACTATAGCATTTCACATTTAACTCATCTTTCCATAAATTTTCTGCTCAGGAGTGGAGTCGTAGGAAAGTCAGCAGAAATTTTTAACACTTGAAAATCTCATCCAACCATGAAATCAAAGACTGGACTGTATCTTATGTGCTTTCAGTATTTAGCTTCTTATTTTAACACTCCTTACCATTGTTCTGTAGTTATCCTTGGGTATCTTTCCATTTTCAAAAACTCGAAACTCAATTTTCATAAAAGATATTTTCTTCACATTTTCATCTTAATGAATATGCATAAATTTGTACGTGCTCATATATTCATAGCTGTATCACATTTTAAGTATTACTTTCAATTTTGAGATCTATTTTTGTATGCCAAGATAGTTTGTGGTGGTTTTCCACTATGTTTGTACTTTTTTGCCAATGGATTATGGGTTTATAGCATTCTTATTTCAGCAGGAGGATTCTTCTATTTTTTTTTTTAAAGTCTTGCAATGGCAGAGAGCCAATAGAATATCTTGTATGCCATGTCTCAAGTCTGTAATTGATACAGACAACTTCATAGTTCAGCTTATAAATATATGAAACATCACAATAGTCCCAGCATTTTTAAACAACCTCCAGATTGAAATATATCACCACTATAGTAAGTATGGAATAATGTGAAATGACAAATATTTTGAGACTGTGGGAGTTTCAGAGGACAGAAACATAGGGATAAATTTGCAGGTGTTGTAAGATACATAGGTGGCTTCACTATGTTAGAATCGTAGAATCATGGAATATCTCAAGTTGGAAGGGACCATCAAGTCCAATTCCCTTGTCAGCACAGGACTACCTAAAACTAAAACATATGACTAAGAGTATTGTCCAAACCCTCCTTGAACTCTGACAGGATTGGTGCCGTGACCACTTCCCTGAGGAGCCTGTTCCAGTTACCAACCACCCTCTCAGTGAAGACACTTTTCCTAATGTCCAATCTGAACTTTCCCTGATGCAGCTTCATTCCTTTTCCTTGTGTCCTGTCGCTGGTCACCAGAGAGAGGAGATCAGAGCTGCTCCCTCTGCTGCCCGTCTTGAGGAGATTGTAGACTGCAATGAGGTCGCCCCTCAGTCTTCTCTTCTCCAGGCTGAACAAACTAAGTGACCCTAACTGCTCCTTCTAAGTCTTTCCCTCGAGGTCTTTTATCATCTTGATTGCCATCCTCTGGACACACTTTAATAATTTAATATCCTTCTTATATTGAGGTGCCCAAAACAGCACACAGTACTCGAGGTGGGGCCACACCAGTGCAGTGGTAAGTGGGACAATTACCTCCCTTGTCCTGTTAACTATGCTGTGCTTGACGCACCCCAGGACATGACTGGCTCTTTCGGCTGCCAAGGCACACGGTAGACTTCTGTTCAACTTACCATCAACCCAGACCGACAGATCTCTTTCTGTGGGGCTGTTTACCAGCCTCATGTCTCCCTGTATATGTGTATAATCAGGATTATAGCACCACCAGTGGAGAATCTGGCACTTGGTCTTGTTAAATTTCATATGGTTGGTGGTTGCCCAGCTCTCTAGCCTACCCAGATCTCCCTGTAATGTCTCTGTACCCTTGAGGGAGTCCACAGCTCTGCCTAATTTAGTATCTTCAGCAAACTTACATAATGCACATTTTATTCCTGCATCTAGATCATTTTAAGCTCAAAATCAAAAAGGAAGCCTACAGAGGGTGGAAGCAAGGACAGGTGGACTGGGTGGAATATAGAGAAACTGTCCGAGTGGCCAGGAACCATATCAGGCAGGCGAAAGCCCTAAGAGAACTGAATCTGGCCAAGGACATCAAAGACAATAAGAAAAAAATCTACAGCTATGTCAGGGAAAAAGGTAGGACTTGGGAGGCTGTGGGCCCTCTCCGGAAGGAAACGGGAGACCTGGCCACCCAGGATATGGATAAGGCTGAGGTACTGAATGACTTTTTTGCATCCGTCTTCACTGGCAAGGGCTCTAACTGCACTGTCCAAGTCACAGTAGGTAAAACCAGGGGCTCTGAGAATGGAGAACTGCCCACAGTAGGAGAAGATCAGGTTCGAGACCACCTGAACAACCTGAAAGTGCACAAGTCCATGGGACCTGATGAAATTCA